>VXBH01006439.1:421450-437220 GCA_013400035.1 Rynchops niger
GGGGTTATTCCTCCCCAGGAACCTGGATTTTCGTAAGAACCAACACGATTTGATTGTTAGAACCAACAGGATTTGATTGTTAGCATCTAAGAAAAGTTCCACAGAGATTTGGTGTCAAAGTTTAAGCTTTCTGCAGGACCCCAGATACCCATTAATGTGTGGGAGTAATCTGAGACTTGCTTCTAATATACATGACTCCGTTAGCATCACATTTCATTTGCTATTACACTCCATATGCTTGCAAACTCCTACTCATAGCTGCCAACTGGTTGCTCTGCAAGTCTCATTTTAAAAAAGCATGCAGGTTTATCGTCTTTTCTAGCTTAGGTTGTCCCAGAAAATTTATACCTACCTTGGGCAAGACTTTGAAGAACTATTTACTGGACTGGCGCTCTTCTGACTACTTTACATTGCAAAAGTAAGTCATTAAGATTACTTCACTGCTAACGGAAATGCCGGTCACCCTGAGGTTAAAAGCAGTTGCCATTTAAGGCATTATACAACAGTAAGAAATCTTATGATCACTTGAAAGAGAAGGAGAATTTTAGTATTGAAATTAGTTCAAGGGTAAATCCTAAGTGGTGTCAAAATACTCAAGTAGCAAGTTTACATGCTGTGTAATGATAAAATTCCAAATACCAGAAGTTGTTTCAAGATTATTTTGAACTCTTGATGGAATCACAGATTCAAGTAAAACCTGTCAAAGTCTTTTGCTGAAAAAGTGAGAGTCAGAATACATGGAACTAGACAGCCAAATAGGAAGGTACTCCTACTCATTTGTGTTAATTGACAAAGAACTTAATTTCTGCAAGACAGTAACATTTAAAATGTGCATCTGGATTAATACTTTCTCTTTGGTTGCTCATAATCCAGACACACCAGAAGGTAAAGTTGACTCATCCATTTCCATTTTTCAGATTGAGTGCAAAAAGCAAAAAATTCTAAATATTGAAAAGTAAGTCTGTAATCCTGCAATTTGAGTTATATCCACTAAGCCCGCATAGAATTTCACTGAACTCAACAATCTGTGCCTGGATCTGATTACAGGATTAGGGTCATTGTTGAAATTGCAGAAGGCTTTCCTTGACAATAATCCAAAGGCAAGAGCAATAGGAGAGGGGCAGGAGAGTATTTTTAAATGCAACAGGATTTCTCAAAAAATATGCTTAGATTTTCTTTTATGATTTGCATCTTCCTAAATTAAGTGTCCAGACAAACATTTTGTTCACGTATCTGCATTTAAGGTTTCATGAAATGACAAATTTTCCAGAGGGCTGATGCTGAAGATGCACATAAGCTTCTGGATTCAACTTCCCTGTTATCTGACATACTATTCAGGTAATTGCAAGTGCAAGCTTCAACATCTTATGACTTTTTTTCCCCTTCCTCCCCGCTTCCCATTCTACATTGTGAAAATTAGATACAGGAAATATATTTTGTATTTTAACTACTTAAAATTTCATCTCCATAGCAGGGTTTTCACTGAAGACATTAAAAACATTTTCTTATTAAGTTACTGAATGACCTTTTTATCACCTGGTGGCACATGGCCTTTTAAGTGAAAAGCAAGAATGCTGAAGTAAAACTCATGAATTCTCTCTATATACTGCTCTACATTACTTAATAAACAAGTTAATCTTTAAATGGCAGAGGAGTTAATTCAGCCATGCAAAACATGGTATTTTGATTTTGTACAGTATAATTGTCAAAAATGTAAAACTTTAAAAACGAGTCATTAGTCACATGGATTAAAACACAAACACGTTCCAATCTTTCTGCTAAACTCTCGGCTACAGAATTTGTCTCTGATATATAAGCAAATTTTACATGAAACTAAGAGCCAAGCGCTACCTTTGTGGTTCCATCTCCCCCGTGTATTTTCCATTCTGCTTAGTACTTTTCCTCAAGTAAACACTTTTCTATATATAGACCAGAACTTACTGGAAAGCTTACTTTTCTTTGGGGTGGCAGAGAAATTGGAGGTGTTTTTCCTTGAGAAAAAAATGCTATTTTTTTAAAGAAGGATTTTTCATTTATTCAAATTCTTTTCCCATTGGCTAACTCTAGCTTTTCCTACAATTTCACTGGAAAAGTGAAAGCAGCAGAAGAGTGGAATAAGCTACACAATACACTACAAACAACATTTCCAAAGTGAAAAGGATATGAAAATCGCAAACATTTCTGCTGTAAATTTTAGAGGAAGGTTCACCTTCGTAACCACTATTTTGAATAAGTCACACAGGTGTGATTGCTTCCAGAGACAGACAATTAAGAATAGGTATTTCCCATCAGCTAAGGATCTACCTGGCTGATTAGGTGGTAACCCACAGAGGGGAAAAAAAAAAACAAACCCCAAACGAAAACAAACCCAAACAACATATAGGGAGCAGTATATAAGCATAAATTACAAAAGCAATGACAGTAATCTCACACTGGTGCATGCTTCTAGATAACAACTGTGTTTGCCAAAATTCAGGTCTAGACCATGCTAAATACACTGCTTGTGCAGGTACTTTTACAGAAAAGTGAAACAAACTTCTCAGGCAAAGATGACTCAACTTCTACTTTGTGCCAGTTCAATACCTTTTAGGAAGCATTAAAGGCAGAAATCTCTCATTTCCACCTGAATTTCTAGATGTATTGGATATTTTAACTTCTGAAAATAAACTGTTGACAAGGTATCGAAATAGGCAAGCAGCATATGTGACTGAACTGCTTTTATCTCAGAACTCTTTCTTTCCTGTGCTGCTTCTGTACAGCAGGTATCCAGGGAGATGACTAATTGTACAACAGCTTACTGCTCTTAATGCTGTGAACAAATAGCCTCTGGAGATAAAAGATGACAACTCCCTTGACGTGCAAATCCCATTTGCCATCAAGGCACTGAAGCCATATATTGCTCTAACGTTGATCTGCCTCTTGCATAGTATTACACTTTCCCTACATTTCTAACGTGATCCAATTCTGAAATACTAAGAGTGAACTTTCACAGGTCAAAAATCCCCTACCCCCCCGACACACCTTGATGGATTTGTCCCCTGCCCCAACTGCTCCTACAGTGAGCACGTTCTTACATTATGCAAAAATCCCAAAGGATCAAAAAACTGTTCGCAGGTTGGTTTTTTTTCCTCCATAAAAATCACTTTGAAGATCTTCTCGGTTATCTTTAGGTGATTTACTTCCCCACAAACCTTGAGAGACAACGCAAGAAGCCCTTACCAGACATCCCAGTGAGGTCAGCGCTGCTGCTGAACAGCTCTGTAATTCCGAGACCTCTCCAGACATCTTTCAGATCAATTTCCTGTTCTACTGTGAACCTGGAGAACATAATAGAAAATTACAAAAAGCCCAGAATGTAAGCGGTACTTATTGTTATTAGAAGGTTAAAATTTCTAGATAATGACAATTGAAACACCGAGGGAAATAATATAAGGTAGGAGATTCGGCACCAATAGTATGGCATAGTGACACCGTCTACACAAACGCTTACTAACAAATTAGTTTACCCGCACAGCTGGATTTTTTTTCCCTAATGCAGAAGCAAACAAAAATATGCTAATGCTATATACAGTCTCTGACCATAAAACCTCAGTGCAAAATTATGCAGTAGCTAATGTAAATGCTTCCTTTTTATACAAAAGGTTCACTATAAAAACTGAATTTAATTGTACACATACTAGAATAGAATAACAAATAGGGCAAAGGACAGCACGAATTTCACAGACAGCTGTTGGCAAAGAAGTAATAGGGAAGTGAGAAAGATGCTCCATTTAAATGGCAAAATTGGTGGTAAAATTTTAATTGGGTTTTGATTGTAAGTAAACAACAGGGAAAACAAATAGTTGTTAGCGCAAATGCACACGTGAGTACAACCTGGTAGAATTTCAGGGTTGGCTTGCAAAGCCATGTTCTAGGGTGTATTACCATGCTGGAAGGACAAATTGAAATTTATTGTAAGGGCAAGATTTTGGGCAAAAGCTTGTTCCATTTACAAAGACTTCTTTTCAAACATTCTAAAAGTTATGCTTAGTGTTAGTAAGACAAAAAAGACTCAGATCCTTTATGTATGGCCAGAAACAAAGAAACATGTCAGAATAATAAGAATGACAGCCCCAACAAGAAAATACCAGAAGTCTACAGACAAACACAAGAGACTAATTATAAATGTTTGTTATAGGTGACTTATGGGCTCTCTGTAGAACGACCAAACAAATTATTTGTGATTTAAATTACGCTGACAGTGACTGGTTGTAACTGTACAACACAAAATATATAGTCCATAAGGTGCTGTTACAGTTCCTCCAGCAAGTCAGTGAGTCATAAACAGCTCTGCAATTACAGCACAGTCGTTGGTGACGGGTCTTACCTGTGCTACAACCAAAAATAAAATCAAATGTGCCTCTCTGCAATTTCTTGTAATAATTCTTTTTCAGGACTAAACCTCCTCGACTACATGGAGGAAAATGTTCTTTTCAGAAGACAGTATAGGTCAGAACTCTGAGCAAAGAACAGCTGACCAAGAGGTGAGATGTATGATATCTTGGCGCGACCAAGCCTTGGCAGCTTGAAAAAGAATAATCTGGATATCAAAGGACAACTGGAAAAGAGTCAAGTGGATCTTCCTCCTTTACAACATTTACACAGAATGAGAAAAATCCAATACACATTCTACATTTATAATGAATTATACTACATTATAATGAATATAGAAATGCCCTAAGAAGCCAAAAATCTATGATGGAATAGATATTGGTCATTACCCAGAGAAGAATTTTATGCAAATTAAATTTTGCAAAATTATGCAAAGTTAAAATAAAATCTGGAGATAGTTCAGGATTGATGAATCACCAGTGGCACCGCAAATCCATATGAATTCCAGGATATGCCTGGAATAAAAACACAAAAACTGATTCTTGTGATTTTATTGTTTTGTCAGTTCTCAAAAGAACCAGAAGAGACCAACAAAGATTATGTACTAGAGGAAGCTTATGGTGTTCCAGCATTTTATACATCAGTCAACGTAGCAGCATTTAGAAAAGGAAAGGAAAGATGGCATTAACTTAATGAATGAGATGTAGGTACACAGATGAGATAACCTGAATACACCCAATAGGACTGTAGGAAATGGAAATGTGTCCTGTTGGCTTTCTTCAAGAGGAATCATTGCTCACTTTCTTCTTAGAAAGCTGCGAACACTCACACTGGTCAAAAACTATAGGCAGGGAGCTCTCAAGATCTTCTGCACAATTTTAACTTTAAGCTGAGACAGATCTGCAAGTTGCTCATTCATTCCAATTTCCCACTGGCTTACAGGCTCCCAAACTGGAGACTAGTTTAATCTCACGACACACTTGTAATCTAAATCCAGATCTATTTTAATGACTTAGGTAAAAACCCTAAGAAAGATGAATTATGACTTGATTGCCGATGCCAGAGTTAACTAGAGTTAAACAGCACAGAGGTTCTGTCTGTGCACATTGAATAAACCCAGAAAAACTTCCTTCTATATTAAAACTATACTAAAATATTTTGTAAAAATACATCCAACCGTACCTATCTTACAGACGTGCAGAAAAGGCAAATTAATGTTAAAATGCATATTATAAAAAATTCAGTGGTACATTTTTCCTTTTTTGGCTTTTATTTCACCACAATTAGTATTAAGCATATCAAGTTTTCAAGATAAACTGGCTATTAATTAGCAATGTCAAACTAGTAAAGAGTATCAGGATAGGACACTAGCAAGAAAAGTCTGCATGAAAAACAAAATCTGAGGTCAGAAATAGGAAAAATAACTGCAAACAAGCATTTTTTCCAACTGCAGAGAATCACTGTAAGATATAAATGGAAATTAGGTGGGTTTAACTCTCTGGACCACTAGACAGAAGACACATGTATCTGCTGAGCAATGAATTGTGACCCAGAAAGAAAGCATTAGAAAAGATGCTTTTGCATACTAAACAAGGAAGAGGTTTGGCAGATGTTTTTGAAAAACAAAATAAACCTGTAAAGCCCCAGCTGACTATGCATCTGAAAACAGAAAAAGCAAACAGGTTGATTGGTTATACTGCTAAAGAACACGTACATGAATGGTAGCAGCAGTTCCTTAAATTACTGATAGAGGTTATACCCCTGCCTCAAACCTCTGGAAAGGCAAATACTGATCAGGTAGATGAGTGAAGGTCTCTACAATATCTATAGAAGCGAGTTCCTCCTTTTTATGAAAAAGCAGACCGAAGATATCACATCAGCTGTATAAATACCAAACTATCACTTTACGAAAATCAAACTTATTACTTCCCTTCTCCCTTTCTAGTTTTTTCATATGATAAACCCCACTCTAAACCACTATTCAAAATAGTATCTCCCCTACTATCTGCTGAAGAGCAGTGAGAGTTACAGCTAAGCTATTAATGACATTTCAAATATTTTAGCTCATCAAAACTAGCCTCTTCTGAAAAATAACAGGGCTGCTTTACTCTTTGAAATATAATTTCAGGCAATGTGAACCAATGTAAACATTTGGTATGAGTTATCCTCTAGTCATATTTGGATTTCTTTGTGTTCCTTAGTGATGTAAGTATTCAAAATCAAAGCTGACAACCTAGAACACAAAAGAGACATTCAATCTCATTTCCCAAGCCAGGCATTTGCTGTACCTCCAGACTTTGGAAATGCCAAGCTACATGATACCAGCCCTGACACATGGTTATTTGCAGTGTTTGTCACATACAATGAACCAGATGCTCCTAGTTTTTTTTCTACCATCTTTTAGGCACTTCTGATGCTCAAAATACTATTGAAAATCAATTTCAATACTTCGGTATCAGAAGTCATGGAGTAGTTGCAACCAGGAGCATTAAAAACCACAAAAGGAAGCCTGAGAAAGCTCAGACACTGAAGAAACAATGAGGTATTTTCACCATAGGACCAGAACGGAAAGACTGGTCTGTTGAGTCCAGAGGAGAGCTTCTGTATTCAAGCAATTCTAGAAGGTTCAAAACACTTGTGTTCATGGATTTATGCTTCTACAGACCTCCTTAGAAAGCACTGAGCTGAAATATATTAATAAATGATAGTGTCTGCCTGTCAGTTGCTAGCCAAAGAAGCAAAAACAGGAGTTAGCAATATTTATTTTTATAATGTTCATTTGCAAAGTCTCTCTACTTCCTACATGTAAAAAGCAGTCCAAACAGCTGAACAAAAATACTTCCCTTGATTTCCACTCTTGGATCTCTCCCACATGAAATGAAGAATAGAATAAGATGCTTAGGAAGCAGAATTAGATTGAGAAAGTAACAGTTGTCTGGGAAGTTTAGGCAGAGAACGATGACATTTTAATGAAATTTAAAAGTTATACGAGCATTAATTAAAATGATGTATTTATGTCATCAGTAATCTCCTTAGGTCATGTATCTGAACCTTTAGGTTTTGGTTAAAGCATTAACTTTAACATACCTCATCAGGCAATCTTTCCTCTATTTTACAGACTTTCAAGACAGAAGAAAAGATGGCTTCATCTTGTACGAACCCTTCTGAAATGCTGAATTTTTCATTATGTCCTTAGACACGCAGGATCCACAGAATCAAGAAGGATTAGGGTACACTTTCCAGTTACACAACAGAGAATTGAACTACAGCCTAGTGCGATTTGTCCCAAAGGCTATAATTTTCAAAATTACTACGAGTTCTGAATGAGCGAAAGCATGCAATTCCAGGTTTTCAGTATTACATTCTGCAGAACAAGAAGCAAACAAAGGAATAGTTCCGTTGCTTGAAATCAACAATATTCTTGCTTGGAGGACAGGCCCTCAGGATCTGAATCACTCTTCTACCCTAGCAAGCAGCCCATAGTACAAAGCTGCCAGCTGATGTCAATTCCAACATTTTGATTGGAATTTCAACTAGGTTGTCCAGTGGTGCTAGAACTAGCCTGCATGATTTAATAGCCTGAGAACAAACAAGCAAGCAACAAAAAAAACCCCACTAACAGCAAAAACAAACAAAAGCCCCCCATATAGCTGCTCTGACCAGATGAAGCAAGACAGGTTATGGTTCTTTCTCCGGCAAGGTCTTTCCATCGAGGGCTAACGACGGGCTGCAGAAGTTGACTAAGAGTGTATTTCAATGGGACAGTTTTATGCCTCTTCCGTGACTGTATCTCAAGAACAATCTGCACCGGCCTATTTCGCATGAAAAGGAGAAAAGAGGAGACTCAAGAGAGCATGTTAAAAAAAAGAGAGAACATCTGGGTTTTTTTTTCATTTGGGCTGTTTTTTTCGGTTTTGTTTGGTTGGGGTTTTTTTGGTTTGTTTTGGGGTGGTTGAGGGTTTTTTTTTTTTTTGAGAATAAAGAACTTATCGATTTAAAACAGTCTGGGGCAATTTTAAGATATTTTAAATGTACAAAAAAAGCAAGAAGGTCATTATAGAGAGTCAGGCATACTGGAATAATCCTTAAAAGGAGATCTGCAGACTGCAGCACTCTTATTAGGTACTACTTCCTCCTATGCTCTTCCGAGAATTTATGTTAGAGAGACAGCTTTGCAAATTAGATTCATGGTCTGTTTCACCCCTATGCAAAAAGTGGATTAAAATGTTGATCACTTTAGTCTGGGTTAAGCTGGAAACAATGATTTGAAAATGAAAATGAGAAAGTATAATTTAACAATTCTGTACAAATCTCTCCTTTGCTATTAAGAGGAATAATACACAATTTCATTTGCACATAGATAATGCAGACAGAAATTGGAAAGTTGTGATTAACTCTGTTTTGGCTAGTTGTTCAGGTCCTATTGCAAATGTATAAGTTTAAAAAATGTTCACTTTATAACTGGATAGCATTTTTCAGGATATAAAAATTTAATTTAATTCCACTGCTTTAAATTTCTCAGTGGACAGAGCCTGCAGGCCACATTTCATAACATGCCTTTCTGAGTCAGAGCATAAAATATTTATGAAGTGTTTATTTAGAGCATTGATAAAATCCTGTACATCACCTCTGAATCCCTAATAGAAATCCAGCACCTTGGGAGCATGCAATTGATCTTTGGAATTTTTGTAAGGAAACTGCAGTATTACTATATGGAACTTCAAGCTCATGATAGTTATCTTTTAAAATCTGAAAATACTGAAGGTAATCAGCACCTGGTTGTACCTGTTTTGCCTTTGTATAGCCTTAATTCACAAGTGTTTACCAAGTTCTTTGAGGTTCTTAGATAAGAGCAACAGCCATGACAACTAGCCTGATGGTGGAATAAATAAGGACATTTGACGACCACACAAAACCTAAGCCTCCAAATCAGGTCTGAGAACCTCGCTACATAGAATCCTGGAATCTCTGCTTTTGGTTAAAAGCAAACAAATCTCAAAACGACCTCTATGAACTTAATTCAAGTCATAAACATAATTAATATGTTTTCAACGACATTCACTTATTTAACTTTAGATACCTAAGCTTCTTAAACTTGGAAGTTAGTTTTCACAGATTTCTTTATATAATCAATGGAGGAGACTTCTGTTGTGGATCTCACATCCTAGAAATTCTTTGAGAGGAGATGTCCAACTTCAGCACCTGACACACAGGCTGCGAAATGCTCCAGTTATAAAAGGAAAGCTTAAGGGATGGAAGAATTCTCATATTTTACTTCCCATGAGCCTCTAGGTACCGTTTGCCCAAGCCTGCAGGAGAATTATCACCTAGGAGAAGCGCCCCTCCTCTGCATCTTAGCGGACTGTTAATACTAAAGCTCCTGGGACCTGAAGCTCCAAGAGAAATAACAAACAAAAAAAATTACAGGAATACTGTACAGTAGATTCAGTTTGTATAAAACCTGCACTGCAGCTCTTTCCTGCTCTCCTTTCTTTTTCAAAGAAAATGCTACTTAAAAAAGAAAGGAACTATTACTGAGGGACAGAGGAAAAATAGCCCCAAAATGCTGCTGTTCCCTCACCACTCTGACTGCAAGCATAACAGTTTTAAATAGAAGTGGAATTCCATCTCAATTCAGAATCAGGGCACGCTGACAGCACCAGTCTGTCTCAACCTAATTTATCCTGGCTAGCTTTGTTTTATTGTGCTCAGCTGCAGCTACCTTATTGGAATGTGGTCTTTGCTTTGGAAAGGAAGCTGATAAACCGCAGGGATTCTTGCCCTGCTCTTTACATGTGAAATATAACAGACTCAAATCCCCATGTCACCGGAAAACAAAGAACTACTTTAATGATTAAAATGATTCACTACAGTTTATTTTCTCTGCTGCCATGTACCTGCTGCACAGTGCCACAACAGTAGAATAAGTAGAACTGATCCACATCAAACTTGTGCCATATTTCCATACAAACACTTCAATGAAATCATTATGAATCACTTGAAGGACACCATGATCCAACTATACATTATTAGTGACATTTAGTAGTAAACAACTCCGTTACTAAGTCAAGTGTAGGGCAAGTATGAAAAATATTTGAAGGTAGATGAAGTAGAATTCTAGGAAAGATAACTAAGTGGTTATGTGTGAGCAAATATGCCACTAAGCACACACAACTTCTGTCTACAAAGGAACTGACAGAAACTTCATCCTTTGTGGTAGTAACGTCTTGTTATTCTATTGCTCCTTTAAGGAAAGAGAAACCAGCAGTTATTACAACTAAGAAAAAAAAGACAAAAGACACAAGTTGACTGGAATTACCCCTCAACGCTCAACCATTTGTATCTACACAGACACACACCATTAGAACTTTTTAAATTAGCAGCACATAGAAATCTAATTAGGACCTAAATGAAACTTTTTAGCTGTTGTTAATTCAGACTTGCAATATTTGTATGGCTCCTATCTAAATGAAACTTCTCCATAATGAGTTCTGCAAGACTCTGAGCATCATTCAGGGTGGATATATTCCTGCTGATGAAATTCTCCTTTCTGGAGCTGACATATGAAAGGAATGGAAATGCAGTACTCATCTGCTGCTCAAACAACCATCATTCTGCATTGCGCACCCCCTGGGCTTTCTTGTGAAAGCAACCTTCACGTGGGTGCTACATAACTGCAGACTTGATCAAGATGTTCAAGTTTTACCTACTCTGCTACTCCAATCAATTTGAATGCAGGCTGAATGCAGTCCTTCCCTGTCTCTTGACAGGAGAGCATATTCTCACCTTGGTAAATACACTTCCACTTTTTGCTTCTTTACAGAATTAGCCCATTCATTAATCAATGAGGCTTTGACCAGCGGTTCCAATGTGACCAGTGGAACTTCCTGTCTGGAAAGAACGATCATCATACTAATCTCATCTCCCTCATATGGTATTTCCAGAACTTGATAGATGCCACCTGCTTCATTGGAGCCATCACTGAACTCTCCTACAAAAGAAAAACAACCAAAAAAGCTATTAGAAGTATTTTCTTTTGTCTTCACTGGAGTTAGGAGGAAAATAGAAGGCTAATACTAGGCAGTAATTACTAGATTCTGGAACTAACAATGACCCTCTTTATTCTATTCTGCATAAAATTTATTCATCATAGGATTTGAGGCTTAGATCTCCTTTCTTAAAGGAAGCAAGCTAATGCAATCACGCAGTTTGTAGATAATCGTATTTCTGAACCTGTTACCTAACTTCCATTGGTTAGACAGAGGGAAGTTTTAAGTTATTAAGGCTGCCAAGACTTTCATGGAAATGGGCAGAGGTTTTTTTATTCAGGAGAGATAATTTGTCAATCATGAGGCTGCCAATGCTAGACACTGTAGAACCCACTTGGAATTCAAGCTCAAGATAAAGTAGTTCTGCTGTTCAAAGAACCCCTAGTTTACCTTCTAAGGATATTACAACAGTAATGAGAAAACATTATGCATTTTAATATCTAGCACAGCACAAGAAAAATATTTTAGTGAGAAGCAGGTCTAGCTCAAGGACCGTAAATAGGTTAGATATAATGGATAAACATTCTGAAATCCACCATGTGGCACCAAACACATACCTAAAAAAGTAATCAAGAAAGAGGTCGTTATAAATGCTTCCATCTAGTTCTAATACACCAGCAAGCACATTACAAAAAGCCATCAAAATCAGAGTGCCTTCATCGGGCAAACACCACATTTAAAATTCTAGGTGAAAGAACAGACAACAATACAAATGAGTATTACTGCAACAAACTTATTAAGGGAGAATTATTGGCTTTAAATTGCTAAAGCTCCAACTCACCATAGTAAAACTCTCCCTGCTGGTACATCATTGGAATCTGCACTTCACTTTCATCATCTTTAGTGAAAGAAAAAGTTCTTGTATTTTCTGGTCTGAACTGTGATTTCCAATTGCCTTTAAAGTAGATTGCGTTGATGAGAGCCAAATGAGTTAGAGCACCAAAATCTCTTGAAGACACAAAATCTTTGATCATATCTAAGAAGAAAACCAACCGTCAGTCTGCACGTCAAATTGAGCATTAAATCAAAACTTAAGACAGCTTGAAAAATGTAAGAAAATAAAAAGCTGTGCTAACATGTAATTTCCAATTCAGATGTTCCATTAAATCTCAAATTAAACTGCCAGTGTTTTGTAAACCTAAATCACAGCGTAGGTGCGTAAACCCTTCCATCGAATACATGTTAGTCAACTGTGTCTTGATCACTATGTAAATATACCCTACAATGAAACCAAGTGGAAAAGGGGTCACAGATGGAATGTTTACATTGGTGCTATAAGACAGTTCAGCATTATCATCTTTAGGTCAGAAATTCTACAAAATTTGGCTCCAGTCCAAAGAAGCACTTAATTGGTTGCTTAATTTAAATCGTATAAGTATACCCATTGGAACTTCACCCGGGCAAATTTTGAAGGAAGCATTCAGGTTCAGTAATGTCCTACTGACTTCAGAGCAAGGACTAGTCATAGAAAAAAACCCAAACCATAAATTCTCAGCATTTGTTCCACTGACATTAGCTCTTGAAAGGCAAAAGAGAAAAAACATCTAGCATCTGCTCTATTCATGGGAGGTATGTCAGCTGAGCGTGGCAGCTGCTTTGCTCCTACTCCTCAATAAGTCATTTACATCACCAGAAAACAGTCTGTTACCTGCTTTAGCTCATTTTAAATGGCTTGCTTTTCAGCAAAATAATTTCAAGTTTGTTAAATTTCATGCACTGACCAGGTTTGTCACTATTCTTGAAGAACTACAGCCTACTTCCGATAGCTTTCTTGCTCACTTCTATTTTTAACTGACAATGTAATACAAAGTGTTAAAATAAACACATTCATCAAGTCTGATTATTACTTCTTAATCCATGGTTTAAAATACAGATTAGTTTTGCCTTCTGGAGGATATGACACCAACTAACTGGTGTGAAATTTGTGTATCGTGGGGCAGTATTTCTTCTGGGTTGCTGTTTGTACTTCTTTTTATCTAGAACATTCTTAGAAATTAGATGTGACCCATACTGCCATACTCACTCTCCATGGTTAGGAAAAAAAAGGCAAAATTAAGAAAGAATACACTTCCAATTTTCCCATTTCTATTTGGTACATCATATTCCCTTATATTTTATAGCCACATCTTGTTAATACCGTAACGTAACGTTCAGAATTTTTCTGGCCAGAGAAACCTTGACAGTTATGTTTTCTGCTCTGAGTATCCCATCATGCTTAACATGCTGGAGTTGGAAACCTGCCTGTCTTGTACCCCTTTCCTAATGAGAAAATAAGCTTCCTCCATCAGAGCTGTCAGGCAGGAGAGAATAAGATCTAGTGGTCAGAGACTAGGCTGAGGGACTGTTACTATTGCAACCTAATGCTACGAGACCCACAGCTGCCTTTGTTAGGTCTGCACAGCTCCTTCCAGGGCACTGCTTAGGAGCTCGGTCAGCTCATGTGGCAGGCGTTAAGCAGAACTTGCTGTTCTTTCTAAAAGAAAGCTAATTTTACTTTTCCTTCAGAGACACCAAGTTTCACTGAAAATACTCTGCAATCTACTGCATCACTTACATTGCCTCTATTTTTGTAGCTTGAGATAAAGGGCAAAATTTATTATGAATATAATAGCTGCCATTTTCCCTTGGAAAAAAAACCCAGATCATTTCCAAAATGGAATAAAAGCTTTATATGAGGTGTTTTTCCACTTTGATGCCATACATTTCCATAAAGCATTATGGATTCTTAAATGCTCAGACTACACGGTGATGTGTTAATTCCTTACAGGGTATTCCAGTACTTTCAAATTTACAACTGTACAACTGATGTTAGAGCCGGACCCCTGTTGAATTACTCTTAAAATATCAACCTCCGGAGTGTGCCAGATGAAGTAGAATGAGATTATGCTTTGATCCTTACAACGGGGGACTAACTTCATTCCCATACCTTGGGACTCTGCATGTATTCAAAAAGTGTCACATCTTTGGGATTCCACAAGCGAAGCAAGCACTACATCATGCAGATCTGAATATGCATATTTACATGGATAATCTTTTGCTTACTTCTCTGCGGCAAATTTTTGTTGTGAAACTGTGTTGACAGTCTTCTTAAAATCAGCTACTCCCTCAACATGCTAACTAGTTTCCTCACATTGGAAAAGATTAAATTACAGGATCTGATATTGTGGTTCAAAATCATCTTTTGTATCGCTTAGTATTCTATTTCTCAGCACCTTGAATGATGAGTTCCCGAGAGAACCAGAAATACTCCACACATCTAACTCACAGGCCAATAACTCTTTTCTAAACAACTTTTCTGCAGTTAGCAATAGCACTTATCCTTTTTTTTTTTAAATCTGAAATCAATATTAAAGTACTATTCACATGCCAACCATTAAAACATTCTCCTTCAATAAATGTTACAGGTACTTTAAGATAGTGAGACAGGGGAAAAAAATATTCAGACACATACTACTACATGATTAGCAATGGCTAATATTACTTAAGACAGATGATGCCTGCAAAAGAAAAAAAATATAATTTCACAGAAAGCTGATACTAGAATTCTTTTTATGGGAGGAGATACTTTAGTCTCAAATGGAACAGATAAAAGCCATGGCAACAATTCAGCAACACTGTGTAACTTCTTTGGAAACACACTTACTGCAGGAAGCATATAAAAGAATCACATGGACTTACTATTTGTATGATTCTCCACCCACTTGTTGATGTGGGTAGCTACAGCTGCACTTTGGCTGAAGTCTATATTCTCGACTTCAGCTTTAAAGTATTTTTTCACCAACTGCAGAAATTTGTCACTGATATGAAATCCATTCTGTATATAGAGAGAGTTAGCAATATTCAGAACATAATGACTTTCTTCAGTAGTTGACATATCAGAAAGGTCCTTCAAGAAGGTAAACTCTTCACCTGAGGAAAAACAGATTCAGTGTTTCAGAAAAGAAAGTTATACCATGTTTTTTTCTGCTGGAAATTCACAAAGACTTTTTATGCCAGCAAAAAAAAAAAAAAAGTCTTTTTTTTTCCTAAAGCTACACACACCTTCAGATCTGAAAGAACAATCTACAAGACAGAACATATTATTTAGAGCTTATTGTTTTCTATTACGTATAATTAGCATAATTAACAAGATATTTGGATCCCATCACAGACAAAGCTATCAATGATAATCCTTTTCACACCAAAAGAGTAATTAAATTCTTATAAGTCACACTTTTATGTCTTGCCACCACAAATCCTTAACAGAATTTTTCTTACATCCTAAGAGCCAGTTGTTTAAGAAAAAAAAATGAACTTCAAGCTTTGAACCTAAGGAGTTCTCCATAGAATTCTCTCTGGAAAAAAAAAAAA
>VXBH01006439.1:437235-494479 GCA_013400035.1 Rynchops niger
AAAAAGCTCTAGAATTTTCCAGGATCCTGCGTGGGGTAGTACTGCATCATTTACTTGGGTAATGAGGAATCCTGAGTAGGATTAGTTTGCTTTAAAATAGGAAGCTCGTACTGTTGCATTGTCTACCTGAAACTGAATTTTCCAATAAAAAAACCAAAAACAAACAACAAAACAAAGAAAACCTTAAAAATTGAATGCAATGATATATTCCAAGCAGAAATCACTAGAGTATTTACACTGAATGCTACTCATATGCAAGAACAGTGAATGGCCCAGCTCAAATCAACTGCCTAACTTCTTCAATTACAGCTGAAGGATAATTTATCAGTGTTTTACAGACAAACTGTAGAACTAAAAATGTTCTTAGTCTCCACAGCAAGGTGTCATCTGTGCAGTGGCACTGTTGAACGCTGTGTTCAGAAATTCCTCCCCAAGATCCTTTCACCGAAGGCTTAAAGTCCAGTACATAATATGAATTAGGAATTTAATTCAGGTTTCAAACCAATTACTTTGACATCAAAATTTATAGGAATTGCCTCTTCAAAGTCCTTTTTTGCCATTCGCTCATCCCTTCCATTTGCAGTTATAGTACAGTTGCTTGCACTAACAGACTGTGCTTGCACTCCACAGCATAGCACTATAGCCAGACGCATGACTTGGCTCATCCCATACTACAAAGGCAACAGCATGGTAGTATTGTTCTCCGCTAAAGAAATGCGTCCTGTTTCTCAGAAAGGCTGACGGGAACACGTGGAGTATCGTGGTGAAACAGCCAAGACCCTTACATATCCTAAATCAGCTTGTGTATCTGTATGTGACATTATGCAATGCAGACAGAACATTAATGACACAGAATTAAGATAATGAATCTACATACAAGAACCAAACAAGTTATGTCAGAGACATTTCCAGTTAAATTACAAAGATTTTCGTACTTTCTTATAAGCAATATTGGTAAAACTGCTGCTTTCCTTTTCAGGTTTCATTATAAACCCTAAAAATGGTGTTCCTAAAAATCATCTTCTAACTCTAGCAGCAAAGGCATCCTTATTTTGCAGATGGAAACCAAGACCAAGAGTTAACTGCAATTGCTTAAGATTCAGGTACTTGGCCAAGCCAGAATTGTATGTTAGCATCTCTCAGTTTATGCAGAATCCATTGAAGCATGCTTCAGCACGCTCAGGCCATCAAACAGGATGCCAAAAAGCCTACTGATTAATAATCCACGGACATGACCAGGCCACTTCCATCATTGTTCAGGCATTGCCATCTGTTTCTTTAAGACAAAAAGCTCCGTAGTAAAACATGACTAAAAGGTCTTACCATTTTTTAAGCTGTCAAAACCCAAGGAATGTCGAATTTCCTTCAAAGTGGTTCCATGGGCTCCAAGCTCTACCATTCCCATGGCTATTGCAATGCTCAGAGGAGAGAAAACAATATTCTCATCTTCTCTTGCAGCTCGCAGCTGATTGTAAACATTCACAGAAAGCTCAACAATGGTTTCATCAGGAAAACTTGTCTTGAATGCTTTGCTTTGCAAAACAAGCAAAGACAACAGTCCAAGGAAATACATGTCTTGAGATTCTAATATCTGCAAGATAAATTTCAGAGAAAATAAGTTAACCTTGTGAGAGTAATAAAAGATTCAACTCAAGAGAAAAGGGAATAGCAAGCTTTTAGTTTTAAATCTGTGTGGAAAAACAACCCTAGTTATGGAGTTCAATGCACAATTCAGTTATCTGGAGGAGAAACTAATACATATACTGAAGTAATGATCTATTTTCAAAAAAACAATCCATTTCATTATGTGAGTTTATGCTTTTGAAATCTTTCAGCAATAGATTAACAAATCATAGCTTCTACGTTTTGTTAGACCTCAGAGACATAGCAACGCCTTTCCTACTTCTACATTTTAATTTTGCTGTTGTCGTTGATAAGCAATGCTGATCTGGAATTGGTACATATTTCTCTAGTTTTTCACCAAGGAGACGCACAAATCCATATTTCTTTTATTTGACTTTCCAGTAAGATGCGACTTATTCATCTAAATCACTCTAAGCCCTAAACTGGTAAAACTATTTCAAGCACTGTAAGAGAGCTTGCTGACACCAGTGACAAACGAAATGTACCATGACGTTGCTCAGTTGCAAAACACATGGCAAGCAGCCAAAAATTCTCTGAAAGAAAAATAAATCATGCCTTAGTTACCAAATTAAATCCCTTTTGTTAGTAAATAATGGCAAAAAGTTGGTTACTTATGCTAGCATAGAGACACCACCTGCTCAGAGATCGTTAGAGGATAAAGTTACTGTATACACCAGTAAGAAAGATCCAGGGGAACAAGGGAAACAAGAAAGTAAACTCAATAGAAAAAATGGTTACCACTAATGCTTTTGACTAGTCCATCCTCCAAACTTTGTTAAACTGCGTCAGTAAGCAACAGTTCTCCTCTATCACAGTTTACCTCATCACACAACTACTGATATTAAAATTCCAGCTCCTGGAGCACTGTATGTATGTCTCCATCCTTCCATTTTTCCTTTAAATTTCATGCTACCTTGGCATCTGACCCACTGCTTCCAAGTGTCTTGGGTCAGAAGCACCAAGCCAACAGCGCTTGCATTTCAGTTCCATCTCTTTGCCACTTACAGTATCTCTAACATGTAACAAAGCAAAGATTCTTGAAGCAGTAGGTTAGGCAGCAGAAGACTAAAAGCTTTAGTCCAGAAGTGTTTGCATGTTGTGCCAGTCTGCACGGCTTGTCAGCATGGGACAAATTTGTGTGAATGTGCTATTCTGTTGCTCGACTGAAGGCAATTTGCATGCAGCCAGCCCAAGCGCCTTATGCTTCCCAGTTCTCCTGTGTCTGCAGTTACCATGGCTTTCTATATACCTGACACAGAGACCCTTGGTAAGCATTATACAACACTTATATTATGCATTTCGTCTTCAAAGGACTACCTAGGATTATCTAATTAACTCACACAACACTGATAGATAATTTAAGCATTATTACTCACATTATATAGCTGAGAAAATATAAAAAGCAACAGGGTACACATACGTGCCTTGGCAGCAACTGATGCAGTCACTAGTTAAGATTCTTCCTGTCCCCTAGCCGTGGATCAGCCTTTTATTTATTTTTTCACTGAGACAATTAAACAGATGAACCAGTGCAGCAATCACACATGCTTCAGGGGAAAAGCACAGGCTCTTAGTGCAATATGGTAGCTAGAGCCTTGTTTCTCCCATGCTGCCCCACATCTCCTTTCTGATAATTGTTTCCGTATATATAAGAAATATGCCCCTTTTCTCAATTTCTAATAAGCCATCCTCTATGTTGGCATCACTCCATCTCTCTGGACTACCTGATCAATCTCCTTCTGATTCTTAGCAAGATATTAAAAAAAAAAAATATATATATCTCCACCAAAGGCTCTTACTCTAAGAATGGCAAAGAATAAGTCATATAAGCCTAAAGCACTTCATATTGTGCTTATTACTTGATGACTACATATTTCATTACACTTACAAAACTACTCAGCACTTCACTGCCGCCCAATGGAAAACACTTTAGTCTGAGCCATGACCATCACTATTTATTTCATAAAGACCGAGACAATCTTTTTGCAGTCCAAAAATATTATAAACATACCACAAACTTCCCCAATAATTGCTTTTCTTAATAGCAGTTGCATTTTTTTTAACCCATCCATTTATTATTTATTTAAGGATATTAAGGTTTCTGTTCTAGAAAATAACTGGATTTTCAGCTTTCTTTGTGATTCTGGGCATTCTAGATTTCTTTGTTAAAAAAAAAAAAAAAAANTGAGGGCTGGAGCCCCTCTGCTGTGAGGACAGGCTGAGAGAGTTGGGGGTGTTCAGCCTGGAGAAAAGAAGGCTCCGGGGAGACCTTAGAGCCCCTTCCAGTCCCTAAAGGGGGTCTACAGGTAAGCTCCTTGATCAGGCACTGGAGCGATAAGACAAGGGGTAACACTTTTAAACTGAAAGAGGGGAGATTTAGATTAGATATGAGGAAGAAATTCTTGACTGCGAGGGTGGTGAGCCCCTGGCCCAGTTTGCCCAGAGAAGCTGTGGCTGCCCCATCCCTGGAGGGGTTCAAGGCCAGGCTGGACGGGGCTTTGAGCAACCTGGGCTGGTGGGAGGTGTCCCTGCCCAGGGCAGGGGGTGGGACTAGATGGTCTTTAAGTTCCCTTCCAACCCAAACCACTCTATGATTAATCCCTGATCGTAAAAGCTGTACAAGGCAAGAAAGGCTTATAAACTTACGTCACATAGGAGGTCTATAGCGGTGTCAAAAGCAGTACTCAAAAAAAATAGATCAGCAGAAGCTCATCCTTCTTTTGTTGAGGATGAACCCAAAGCATCAGCATTGCTAGCTGCAAATTCGGGGAATCTCAAATCCTAATCTAAGCAAACAAGGTGCATTGCTCACTGCAGATGCAATGATACAGACAGCTAAGATTTCCCCCCGGCCCTGTATCAAGAACTGTTGGAGCTCACTTTGAGACCCGACAAGGTTACAAGAGATGTAAAATAATCTTCAATTTTTAAAAAGGAAATTTCCCCAGCCTTTTAGTTGCAGAGGCAGCTATTCATCCCTCCGTCACTGATTTTTGTCATATGTGCTATTGCCAGACAGGCTTAAATAATTGCCAGGGGGAAGGAGAAGGAAAATTTATACATCTTAATGAAGTGCTTAACATGTGGGCTAGACTATTTGAATCTAAAACCCTCACAAATTACATACAAGTCAAAGTCTTGTTTCTTCCTGACCACTCCAGAAAAGCTCTTCATGTGAAATAATCAAGTAATATTTTTCGTTATTTAGTTGGACAGAAAAATAGATGGAGACAAATCAAATTTATACTGAAATGCTCTTACAAGACAAAGTACCAAGTTTAAACTTGGTTTTTAAATACATGCTTAAATCCCACTCATGGCAATGCAAGAGGTTAAGCTGTGTGGAATTTAAGCTCCCACTAGGAATGAATTAAAGCCAAACAATTTAGATTTCCCCTCCCTGCCCCTTCCACATCACTTCTAGTCTAGAGAGGTTTTCAAATGGAGTTCACAGTGAAGTTCCCCATACAGAAGTCCAGGGAAAAGGAATAGAGTTAGGGAGGTGGGAAGGAGCACCCAGGTATATGCAGAGGATGTGACCAGCCCTTTTACTGGCAGCGCTCTCAAGGTATTTGAGAAAATATGGCTTTCTCCCAATGTATGAATAAGAGTGCAAATGCAAAAGAAGATGTTTTAAAGCAAACTGAAGATCTGTGGGTGACAGTCAGTGGGGAGAAGGCTCTAAAACAGAACAGACATTTGATGAATCCTTGCCAGGTAAAGTGAAAATGGTCTCATCTTATCCATCTAATCTGAGATGTCTGTGGTAAATTCTTCAGTTCAATTCTTCTTGCTCTTCTGGTACAGGCGTACACTGTTCTACTGACAACTGGGAATCCAGCTCTTAATTATCATTCTAGTCATAACAGTTACTGCTTCTCTGATTCTGCCTTACTTTAGGCTATATTACTTTTCATTTTATGCTTCCTCATGCCTCTTCATGCAGCAGGTCTTGATCCAACGAACAGCTGAGCACTTATTATGGTGCAGCATGTTCTCAGCATGTCTCTTCAGTTAAGAGTCGAGGGCACTCTGTTTTTTCTCTGCAGCAGCACGGAGAGCATTTTTTAAATTGACTGTACCCTATTCACAAACATACTTTAAGTGAAGGAAATGAAGCTGAACATTATGTAACATATGTCCAGGAAGTTAAACAATTCCCATGAGTACCATCAAACTTTTTAGTCAGTCTTTTTAAGACTCTTCCTCAGAATCATCAGCGGTACAGTCTGTCATAGCTGTTCTGCACCACTGAAATCTAGTTAAATAACACTGCATCAGCTGAAAAGGAGTCAAAGTCCACACTGAAGAATGTTTAAAAAGAATCAAGAGCCATCAGTTTCAAATGTTACTGCATGCATTTTGCATATATTGACTACCTATGTGAATGAAAAAAGCTGTTAAAATTACCTTCACTCAATATACAGATGTTAAGATCAAAGATACGAATTTCTCATTTGAGGGCTAGTCTCTGACAAAAATCTAAGTTCTGCTGTATTTTATCTTAATTGATGCATGAACACCACTAGCAATCAAAGAATCAGCACAAATAGACAAACACTCTCCTTGCAAGAGCCTCTTCTTGAAAAACAATTGTGTATCACAAATCATCACTTGCTACAGGTTTGTCAGAGCATTAGTTTTGTTCCTGCTTGCAATTGTTCTCAGTGAAAAAAAAAAAAAGGCAGCAACAGAATACTAAGCAATGCAGTATTGCTTCAAAAACCTGAGAAACACCTGTACCTCCAGGTGAGACAGTATTGCACAGTTATACCTGCGCAGGTGTTATCTGCCGACTTTTACCACAACTTAAATGTAAATCGGCTTCTCTAACATACATACACTTCTTTATAACACTAGCTCCACTCAGTTTGATGTTCCTACATGCTTCTTTTGGTGTTTCTGTTCTGGGTACAGAGACACATGCCTGTTTTGTCTGGGGGCTTCTTTTGCCTTTGGACACTGCTCTGTATGGAGTTTCTTGGAGACAACTTAAGTGATTGAGTTTTTTCTTATTTTTCGTCACTTCCCTTACACATTACTTAGTAATGAAAAAGAGATTCCAGATACATGTCGTTCAGTAGGTACTTGCATTGAGGTCATGACTAGTTCAATTCCCAGGAAACATTTTCATTCAAAATTTCAGAAATCTTCTGTAAAGATTTTATCAGTCCTGAAATTCAGCCTATCATATTTCCACAACAGGTCACAACGAGCTCAGCCAAAGGGCAGCATTCCTGTTCATTTGCCCTGTGGCAAGCACAGATGTACTCCTGTACACGGGCAGAAGGAACAGCAGTATTAACAGTGTTTGAAGAAAGATTCATAGGCTAGAATACAGGACTGATTTTCTATAGTTCTTGTCTTTCCCCGAGCATAAGGCTGGAATGACTAAGAGGAAGTAGAACAACATCGCCCCCTCACACCCACAAACCCTGAACTACTCAGTTCATTACATATGCTTTCAGAAAAATGCAAAAGGGGCAAGCATCCTCTGGAAGCTGAGATATTTTGAGAGCTATCATATCAACAGACTCAAACTGAGTTCACAGACATGAAGTACCGTGAATTTGGAAACAGCAAGAATCGGACTCAATGTAGGAAGGTGCCAAAAATTCAGTCTCGGGTTGAATTCTAGTCCCTCATGCATGCCAGACAGGTTGAAAAAAAGGGGTTATAATTTCCTTGTCTTTAACACCTTTAAAGATTGTGGGTTTTATAAAGAAACTCATTTATGTCTTTAAAAAACTACAAAATAAAACTGTGATATATTGCCTTAGTTCCTCAGCACACAGAGACTAAGCTAAGATTAGTTGCCTTAAAGATTACTCTTGGCTACATGCAAGCTAAACACCAAAGGTGTGGGAAGCACAAATGAGGAAAACTGCTGATTCCTTCTGATCAGTGTATAAAAGAAAAGCTCGTGAAGAAAAGCAAGTGTGGTACCAGGACTGATTACATTCTCTCCTGTAAAGAAGAGCATTTGCAGTTACAGACAGAAGTCTGGCAGGACAATTTTATAAAGCAAAAGATGAATTTACTTAGGGAACAAGCCTGCTGGTCAGAGGAAAAAAAATACTATCTATGTATCTAGGCAGGAGCTAGGTGCTTCCTCCTTCCCCTGAAATACAACCCAAACTGTATCACGTTTGAATTATGAAAAGATAGACAAGTTTGGTGAAATTCAGCCACTGCTGCTTTGCCAGTTAGTAAACATGACAATTGCTGCAGGCACCTTTACTCTAGATGATTTCTTGTTGGCAATCTTATCAAACAGTACAAGAGTACAAAAAGATGGCATAACTAGTAATAACAACTTAGAAAATCAACACAACTCTCCCTCCAAAAAGAAACCAGTGAACACCAGTTGAGCAGAGGAGATGCACTGAGCAGCTAACAAGATCATTAGCTGTTCATCAGGACCAGGCGGTGGTTGTCATGGCTACCCTGAAGGATGTGCAGAGGAGGTACACAGCAGTGAGGAAGAGCTCCTGGACTGGTTTAGGCTTGCCTCGGGCATGCTGCCCTGCAACGAGGAGGAGAATGTGTCTGCTATCACAAATCTCGAGATTCTTGCAAATCCACTCAATCAGTTTGTACTCTAGAACAATATAAGAATCATTTCTTCAATCCTTTCTGCTTTGTCCAGGGATCTAACCTTTCAGGTTTTGATTTATTTACAGATCAGGCATAAATTCCATCTCCAGCTAGCATTACTGTTCTCACACCTGGAACATTGTGGTTTTACCTCCAGGAAACCCTACAGAAGCCATGTGGCGCTTCCTCCCATCAGTTGGCTTGCTTTGTTCCTTGTCCTTTTCCTCCCTTCATTCAGCTGCTCTCTCCCTCCAGCACCAGGACTGACAGCCAGTGTACTGTGAAACAAGGCTACAGCCTGAGTTGACTTAACCTGAAAAATAATTTCTTTTACGTAAGAAGTGGAAGAGGGCAGGTATACAGGGGACAGCAGTGCAAAGGCTAACCTCTGTAATCAAACATCTAAATGGGAAATCTACATCCTATCAAGTGCTATAAGGGTCTACTTACACAATCCATTAGGGCATGCTTACATGCGGAGCTGAGATAGAGGAGAGCCTGCCTGAAGGTGATAGGAGGTAAATAAAAGTACCAATTCTCAGAGCAACAGCTATGCAATTCATGAGGTATTATTGCTTGTAGCCAGAAGAATACAGCCAAGGAAATGGAAGAATAACTAGTCATCCATAAAAAGTTTTAAGTTACGGCTATCATGGACAGTACAAAGAGTATTTGAAGGCACCTACAAAGTACTTTATTAGTAGTTCGGTTTTTGGAAGTGATGACAATCACGTGAAATTATACATGCTTCTTGATACCAGGCAGGCACAGAAATGCTAGCTGTGACTTGTTACTTTTGCTAGCAAGTGAACTCCTTCATATTAGGGTATTTACATTTTCTGTGTCGCAAATATGTTTATCCTTAGCTTATGTGAGCATATGACCTTGTCAAACAGAGATTCTACAGGCACATCTAGAATCATTAAGCTTGCCTGAATCTGTTTCAGAGATACGCAGCAATGTCCATATTTCAATCTGCGCAAACATTAGTAACGAAGTTATGGTATTTTATCACCATCTGTCAATTATGGAGTCACTGCCTTCTGGAGCAGGAAACTTTGAGGTTAGTTTTATCAGAAAGCAGCACAAAACCAACATATCAAATACTGGGGTATTTAAACCTCTAGTATATGGTGACTAAGACAAAGAAGTCATTCTGTAAGAAGTGTTTGGACCATACTAAAACTTTGCACTCCAACACACAGCAAAGCATGCCCCTCAGGATTCTTCATGCCTACTTTTTAAGTGACCCCATAACACCAGCAGCTTCTAGAAAACCTGAAAGGAAAATGGAATGAAAACTTTTATACTGGCAATCTCTACCATTAAATCCCAAATGTTTTTAAACTTTCATGGAGCTTGGCACCAAGTCACTAACCTGCTGAGGCAATTACGCAAGCCAAAGTTGTCTTAATTGAGCTTCCTCAAGCATAACCCCTCAGCTCCAATTAAAAAATTAAAAGAGATGCTGAGAAGCCATGTCCAAAATACTTAAATTTGAATAGCTTAAAGCAAACATCTAAATCCATGTCGACAATTAAGAAAAGGTGGTCTTACTTCAAAAAACACTACTGTAAGGCCTGCAATTGTGAAGATCCATATCAAATTTCTCTATTTGTTTCTTCTGTCTACAAGAAAAAAATTTTAGAAATTTTTTGGCACAGTGCTTTTATTTGTGACAGCTACAATGTGCCCCACAAAGTAAAAGCTATAAATAAGAGAACACAAAACAAACAAGCTCTGTGAAGGAGAAAATTTGAGGTATTACAGAATTTGGGGATTCTAAATGCCCGGGATTGGAGGTGTGCGTGTAGCCCTTCTAAGAAAGTCAAACCAGCCTGACTAGGGAGAGCTTCAAGGCTAGAGACTGAAATGCAACATTAGAACTGCATTCAACAGATCAGAAGTCAAGTCCCATAGAAGCAGCTTAATCAGGCACAGATTGTTTTTTTTCCAAATATATTATATTTATGTTTCATTGAGGGTTGTCACCTCTGGACACCACTCTGAATGCGGTCACCCACCCCCAGGCACATTGGTCTTGAGGTAAAGATGTTGACCTTGATTCACTATAGAAAACGTTAAAACTGGCTGAAGGAATCAGTGTGCTTCATTTCAAAAGCATCAGTTATGCTTGTTTTGTTTTTAGGCAGCTTTCTGTGTATGCTATATACCTAAAAAATTAAAACTTAATATGCCATCAAAACAGTGCCTGGATCTCAACTTCTTTGCTTTACTTTTTTTTTTTCAGTAAGTTTAAAATTTGGGGCATCTTCTTCAATTCAGAAGTGAAATGCCTGGATTTCCCACGAGAACAGAGCAAGATACAAACAGAAAGGTCCACACAGGTGCCTCAAAGTTCCCTTACCTTAGACCCATCAGCCCAGCAGTGGGAACCTCCTCTTAGGACTGATTTTACCGTGGAAGGAGGGACAATGCCTAGACGAAGGAGGTGATGTTCGTCTTAGTCAGAGGCTCTCAAGAGCCAATTCTGCCAAGTTCTCTTCAGGGATTTTTTTTTCTTTTGAATGAACAGGCCAACATAATACTCCAGTCACAGTGCAACCATCTCAGGAAGATATCTTAAATGAGGCTGTAGCACTATTTTTTCTCCCTCAGATTTCCTTAGGGTGGTTTGGGAATGGAAGGGAGAGGAAGGGTGTGATCCAATTCAGCAGCAGTTGTTTTCTATCAGAAGCAGCAGAGAGAGCACACTGCAATCAGTTATTTTAGATACAAGCACAACTTCTTGCCTGCTCTTGCATCTACTGCAAATTCCCATACTCACAATAAGTCACATTTCTGTTATTTTACTGTGAAATTCAGTTCATCAGCAAGCTCCCAGAAGCAAACTCCCAACTATAATTTAATTAAAAGGGCAGTAGCTAAGTTTAACCATATGCAACTGCCAGATGCAATCATTGCAGTTTAAGTCTAAAGGCGACGTTACTGCATGTACTGGAGTGTAGTTTTATAAGTGATGAAAGCTGTCACTTATGTCACAGATACCGCTGTAATGCATTATGATATTACAGTTTCAGCAGAACCAAAAAATATTAATAATACATTTTGTGAAAGCATTTACAGCAAGTAAGTTTGGAATACAATGTTTCAAGTGCCATACACTTTCTCTTGCAACTCCATATTTATGCATAAAGTCACTTGAAATATGTCAAACTCTATACTTTTCCTGGCATTATATAAGCTCTTATGGCTAATTTTAAACCTTCAAAAGTTGGAGGACTGAAGGACACAACTAATTAGGGATAAACAAAAACAGAACACAAGCCCTTCACTATTCGGTGATTCACAGGAATATGGAATACTGCATCAAAAGTACCTTAAAATTGCGTCTCTTTGGAGGAGACTTACTGAATGCATTTCAAAAGCCAATCAATCAACTCAGAAAAACTTTTAAAGGTCTCTAATAAAATGCGATGAAGAACGATAATCTTTAAATCACCCCAAAATAACTAAATAGACAAGGTCTATATTAACTGTGAAACAGCGTTTCAAAAGTTCAAAGCAGAAGTTAATTCTTCAATGCATTGTTCAGCTTCCTTCACGAGGACTTCAGAAGAAAAAAGATCAGGCTATGGATATAACTATGTCAAGAAGATGAAGGAAGTTAATTAAAATGTATCAGGATTTCAGAAAAGAAGTCTATCACTTCATAAACTGAATGTAAGTGTGACATACAAACCAGCTTGCTTTCCTACTAAACAATATTGGCTTCAGACTTGCAATCAACATCAGGCTGCATTTACATTTAGGTAATGACACTTTTGCCAAGAGAGTTATTATTCACTTATGTTAATGCTACTTAGATCAGAATTAGTTTCTTACAGTACAGTAATAAGATATACAGATTGATTTAGAAAAAAACCCAGAACAATTAACCCTAGCCTTAAAAGTAGATGTTATATCCTGATTAATTACAAATGGCAATTCATCATTACAAGAATTGTTATTTATAATGCACAGACATTGTTCTCTAACACTTCTCAGCTTTATATTCTGTTTCTGTACAGAAGATGCAAGATCGCAGCAGCCGCAGCCCCTGGTGAGCTTCCAGCCAGCTACAATTGCTCTTAGAAGCAACTGCATGTATCAAACAGACTCATGACAGCCCCAAGTCCTGACAGCCAGCAACAGAAGGGTATTGAATGCTGGCTCAGGCTAACTCTGGAGCACAGCAGCATGCCAGCAGAGATCCCCCAGCCACGCCGCCAGCCCTGGCACCTTCCGAGCTGGCAGCTGCTCGGGAGCCAGCCAGGGGACCGTGCTGGCAGAGGTGGCCAGGCCATTACCATCCAGTTAATAGAGCTGTCCTGGCACAGCAGCTGAGGCTGGACAGGAACTATAAAAGGCGGTTTTTAAAACCAGTTGAAAGGGCTGTTTTGGCAAGTGTGCTGAGCCTGACCAACAGAGCCACAGTTGATATGAAAATCAAAATGAAAACAGCCTGTAAAGCTGGTTTTGCACAAAAACTTCAGAGACAAAAGGATGAGAAATAAGAGTCGCTCAGAGGGTGTTTACTTCTGAAGCAGCAAAATGGAGTCAATGAACAAGTGTATCTCATCAAAATCAGTAACACTGAGAGAAAAAATTAGCACTGCTATGTAAGCTTCACCACTTCAGATATTTCTCTAAGATAATAGCATAACATCTGTTACAAAATAAAAGGCTTTCCCCCCCCCCGAAAATCTACAGAATAATCTGGATGCCAATTTCAGTTAGTAGCAGGATTTTTCACTCTGTATTTCACACAGTGGAAAACTCCAAACAAAGCATATGATAAGAATTTTATTTTTTTTTATGTGAAGAATGCTGATCACTGATCTTCCCAGAGGAGTGAGAAGCATGAGAACACCACATGGAGAAGAACATTAAACTTCTCCTTCCTCCTGCCCTAAGGCCACTTCCAATTCTTGCCTCTTAGGCTTCAGCATCATTACTATCTGCTCTGCTAGTAGTTAGCTAGTAAGTCCATGAACTTACCAACTCAAGAAAAAAGAAAAAAAAAATAAGGGAACAGCAGTAGCCCCATGCTGCTCAAACTGGGCTAGCTGGCAGGGCTATGAATACAAGAAGTGAACTCAGCACCTTGCATGTGTTACTGAAATTGTTCAGAGACAAGAACTGGAACAGCAGCAGTTTCAAGGGATAAATAGGAAATCTGGAAACGGAAAGAGAAAGGCACAGAGGAAAAAAAACAATCCCTGCTGTGCAGGTATCTTTATCCACAACAGAAGATACGCAATGATCAAAGAAATGCAGCTTCTTCAGTTAGAGGCAAAAAAACAAGACACATTTTACTTGGAGGAAAAAAAAAAAAGAGAAAAAACCAACAAAGAAAATACTCGCATTTTTGTTCTAATAGTTTTGTTTATCCTGGCCTCGGAGACCTATAGCTGTTGATACGTCCCTCTTGGCTCACCATGGACGAAACAGCTCAGTTTAGAGTCCAGTATTCAAGCTGCGCCTGGAAGGTGGAAACGGCCTTGAAGTGTGCTTCTGCGGATCACTGTTCAAGCCTCATTGGTTTGTGTTTATGAGAACTGACACTGTTCCAAGTATCCTCTCGATGATGAACCATTTAAACAACACATGTAGGGAGCTAAATTTGTCTCCATCTTGCTTATTCTCCCACACAGAGAAGTTTGTATCATGTTAGATTTGATTCTAAATGCTAAAGCAATTCACGTGAGCAAGAGCAATCATGAAGCACTGAAGAAACAATCCATTTCTGTTGTTCACTGGCTCACATCTGTACTATCTCCCTGTGGTTATATGAACACATTTGTGGTATGTTGTACAGAGGGCATTTGGGGTTTTTTTGTTTGGTTGGTTTGTGGTTTTCGTGGGTTTGGTTTTGGTTTAAGATTTTTAAATGGGTTTTTATAATTCAAAGAGTCCAATAACTTACAGAAAGTAATCAAGTTACTTCCAACACCCAGAATGAAAAATGAGAGCTGAAACCTCATTGTTTCCCCTTCCCAAAAACAGAATACCTGTTTTCCCGTAAGTCTTCGGTGTTTCCTCTAGGATTTCCTATGGCAAGTTAATATTAATTCTACTTTTTGTTAGAGACTATAATACTACTCCCATTTTTGTATTACTAGCTATGATTCATGCGCGTCTAATACTTTACATTGGTGGGTAATATACACATTCTTATTAAAAATTAGGTTAATCTTTTTTAATTAGCTTGGCTTTGAAAAACTAAATAGGCTAACCTGAATTCTTCTGCCTGTATATAAGATGCCAATTTTCAGGCTTTCCACAAGTTATCTTATTGTGAAGTTGTTAAATAGGCAAGGTGGACAGCTGTACCTCAAAGCAAAGAATTTAGACCCAGTTTGTACCATCCAGTTCCATTAATACAGCCACAGCAGAAAAGATATTTTAATTTTCAATCAATATATCTCAGCAGCAAACTCGTTAACCAACAATCAACTAGCCTTGCCTCATAAGACCTTCTGGAGCTGGTGCAGCTGTATGAGAAGTGTTGCCCAAAGCATGCACATTTTTTTAGTTATACACCACAAGATAGCTATTCTATTGAATCCAAATACACCTCAAAGTGTAAATGGGCAAAAGCTCATCTCTAATCACACAAAGAATCTGTTAATCCTTGAAGAAGTACACAGAGATCAACTGTATGCTTTGCACAAACTAGATTGTATACCTCAGCCACCTCTAGCTTATCATCAGATAAAGTTTATCACTGCGATACGTGAGATACTGTTCAACATTATGACTAGCTCACTTCTTAGAGGAGAAAAGCAGGCATGGTGGTAGAACTACCTAAATTTCTTTCTAAATTTATTTCTTCTTGTTCAAAGTCATCCAAGGCAGAAGGGCTCTTTTAAGTGAAGAACAATGCTCAAAGATTTGTTGTTTTAAGCAGTAAACTGCCTAAGCAGGTGAAATCAGCTCAACTGCATAAAGTGTCCTGTTTGACACTCAACGGCATGGATTTCTACATGGCTTAAAAAGCAAACAGTAATCAGCCAAGACATCAGCTTCATGCTTGTTTTCATAAAAATATAGGGAAGCCAATAGCAGAAAACAACAAACCTTAAGCAGGGCATGCGCCTTTTCCAGCTCCCAAAGCCTGCAGTAACTGAGTCTATTAATAATAATGGAATAAAAATTCACTACACATTTTTTTTTCCCAATGCTAAATTAAAAAGCTAGATTTTAAACAACCCAGTCTTCACCGTATATACAGTTGTAATATTCACATATTTATTGCGGCTACTAAATACAATAATAATGATGTCAAACATGACCACGCATTTGCCCAGGTAAGACTTAAATTTACGTCTCTATATAGACAGAAATTAATAGCCTAACACTTGTTTTCCCATGATTCATGGGGTTTCAGGAATTATTATGATGTACTAGGAGGCGCAATGAAAGGCCTAGTAAAATAATGGATTAAGAAAACTCTCAGTACAGCAAAACTTGAAAACACACTTATCACAGCTGTAATTACAAGCCTGAATGGCCAGAGCTGATCCCTAACCTCAAACACTGCTTACACTCCCATTCAATGAGTCTGCATTAGGAAAAAAGTCTTTACTGTGGGCTTATTAAACAAACATTTCCTTGTACTTGTTTTAAAGGTTCTACTAGTTTAACCTGTTTTTATAGAAAGAATCAGACCACGACATTACAAAATTAGAGCACTAACTAACTCAAAGTCCTCAGGTTGTTCAGTTTTTCATAGGTCTCGCCACTGTCTTCTTGCTGAATTGCTTCAGGAAGGAAACTGCAACCATATTCACCAGCTATTTGACATCAGCAACTCACCATTCCTTCTAACAAATGCTGAGATTACTTTATCCAGGAGTGAATACTAGACGTTCTTCCCTGTAACATCCTGATCAAACTGTGGATGTCTCAGATAATGCACTTGGTTTATGATATTGCTAATGAATTGTCAAAGAGGTCCAGATGGTTACCGTGAATCAAAAGCAGTACTTTTCAGAAAGCAGAAGTATTTTCTATGTCCAAATAATTTTCTCCTAAGCTTGACTGTGACACCAGTCTAGCACCTGCCTTGACTAATTGTAAAGAACACAATTCTTCAAGGCAGGTGCTTATTTTTCAGTTGGACTAACAACGACGCCAGTTGAGGTAGCCAAGTATAAAAAGCTCAGATTTTGTCAGTTTGGAGATGTTTTGTTTCAGTCTCTATCTTTGATGTCAGTCATGCAGGGAGAAGGTAAAAAAGGAATTAAAATACTATTCTGATTGTGTACACATAGTGGATGGGACAAGAATTCTCAAACTGTAGTAACAAAATGTCAGGCTGGACTTTAACAATAGCATTTTGCTCGCAAAGACAACAAAGATCTGGAATAGGTTGCCTGGGGAGGTCTCTCGATCTACCCATATCCACCAGATCCCTTAAAGAAGGTTAGACAAGCAGATCAGGAGTCAAGAGACACTTTACTGGGACTTGGGAAAGCAGAAGAACTAAAGGAGCAATTTTCAAAGTTCCTTGTATACAGCATACATTTTCTCCATCCTCCATGTTCTGAAAAGGACACGGGTACATACATGTATACATACACATGTACATCCCCACCTGTACATATTCTATGGCCCCCTTTTAAGAACCATAAAACTATGTACCTCAAATACAGAAACCCAGTGCTGACAAGGACCTTATCAACCTAACAAATAATGAATAACCTACCTAATGATCTCACGTAGAAGATGCATGAGAGGGAAAGCAAGAGAAAGAAAACTGTATAAACCTGCTCGCGATCTATGTTTGACGCAAAATGAAACAACCGTTAAGGGAAAGCCAAGAAAGGTCCAGCTCAAGATCTCTTTTGGTTCAATGATTTTGAAATTTTTTGGCCAAGCAGGCAAGTTCACATCTCTGTTCTGTATCAGGTATGGAAACATGGAAGTAGTCACTGTTTTGTGAGTTTTATGGCTGGCATATAAATCCCACGAGGAAGCAAATTCTCTTCACTATCTTTGCTTTTATTTAAAAGGCCTAAAAGATTACAGATTTTTTTCCCTTAGCTTGAACTAATATTACAAAAAAGTTAATTACACAATAAAATTATGTATTTAACATCCCAGGGCCAAGTCACTGTATGTCCACAGGGAGCATTAATAAACATGATTTATCTCACTTTACAAAAGTTGTGATTACCATTTTTCAATAACTGAAGCTATAAGCAACATGATACTTCTCATACCTTATGAAATTGAACCAAATTATAGTTCAAAGCCTATTTGAATCTAGTTCAAATGCTAGTTTATTGTGAACATGTTCTCTTTTTGTTCCTATATGTAACATCAAAATTCAGGGCTGGATTTCTGAGAGTGCAGCGCACCAGGGCTCATCTGACAACAAACAGAAGCAGCCAAGCACATGTGATACCAAGCCTCTATTTTGGTGCCTNCGAACACAAAAAATGTATGCCTGCTTATTTTCAAAATCATTAATCTTAAAGACTATAAGTAGAAATGCATTTCAGTTATTGAACACATGGGAAGTATTTAAGAAGCTTCCTCTATGGAATAGAAAACTTCACAGTACTAGATATTTCTAGTCCAAGACCCATTAAAGCCAATTGACAGACTTTGATTCTATCATATTTTGCACATATCAAATCTGCATGCATGCATTAAAAACCTTTAAGTTCATAAAATTCTTTTTTTGTAGTAAAAAATGTGAAGTCTTTTTGAGGAGTGCATAACCTTACTGCAACTGCAATCCAACATACAAAGTTGAAAGACTCAAAATGAAGATCTTTGGTTGCTGATGCAGGAGGAATTTAGAGATAGAACAGGCATTTTTTCAAATATGAGAGACCAGCAATAAAAGAATAAATGCTGAAACCACCTTGATATGTAATAATACAAAAACCATTGCCACTTGGTGTTTTTACCTCAGGAACCTGATGCCTTTGTTTCAGGTTATTGATATTCTGCTTCTGAACTGCTATTGAAGTACCACCAAGCTGTCAGCTCCCATTCAAATACTGGCCTAGCTGCATCTTTCTTATTTTGAAGACAGACAAAATAGTTATAAATTGGTATGTATCACTGTAGACTAGAGAACCCTAATATTTCAATTATGAGTGAAAGTGAAGAGATTTCTACAAAGGAAACAAAATTGGTAACTTTTCTTGCCATACAGACATGATGGCTACAGTATAATTTAACATAAAAGAGAAGTTTATGATTGTGTGCTAAATTATGTTCAAGTGTAAGTCTTCCAACAAAATATACGTATCATCAGCCTTTGATATGCTTAGTTTGATGCGGAAACATGCCATCAACTCATCAGTTAATCACTTCCAACATATCATAATACAGGAAGGTCTAAATAACAACTTACACAGTATGTATTAGTGCTTGCAATCCCTGTTTGCATTACCAGATATAATAATGTTATGATTTTTGAAAGGCATTTTTACCACATAAAGGCTACTGCTAATATCACTATACCAGGCCTTGTTACTAGAAACTTCTAAAACATAAACAGTTGTTCATCCACTACATGTACACAAGACTAGCCCAAAGTTAAGTCTTATGATTTTAATAGTTATTCAGAATAAAAATATTCACATTTTTACTCAAAAACAAGAAAAATATCACATTTACACAGAAACAGTTAATCTCAGGTGAATGTGTTTCAGAGGCTACAGACCAACACTACTCAGGCTTGGAAATATTCTAAAACAAATTAAAAAATGTACCAACAAGAAAAATAAGTGATTTCCCTAAGCATTTCCATAGCTTGCATAAAGACATCAATTACCATAGCTTGTCTTCTAAATTAATGATTCACAGTGATGGATTATTCATGCAAGTCGGCCAGCTGAACATTATACTTTGACTCTAGGGAGAAAGTATAGCATGTCTTAATTAACTATATTTTGTATAAGCCAGAAGACAGTCAGAAAAGTTTTATTTCTCTAGTCAACCAGGTAAAATGTAAGAAAATAAAACTAGTCACAATTTAAATTTGAAAAAGTCTTCAGTAATCTCCATCCACAATCCACATTTCAAGTTAGCTGGCAAGAGCACATTGCCTCAAGTGAGCGCTGTAATGCAGTTCCAAATTGCTGCTTTGTTGAACAAACTGACTTCAGATCTACTCCATTTAAGCATGAAAAAAGATGGACATTTCAGGTTAATATGCTGTCTTCTGTCATATGCACAACCTTGCAAGACTTCAGTGATGGCACAATTTGTTTCAAAAGGATATCAAGTATTTTCACAGCCTTGACTGAAATTCAACTCAACACTGAATTTTTCTATGAGTGAACGATACGTTACTATCTCAAATATTTTCTAAACGAATGCTGCATTCTAACAGCCTGCTTGAACATACATAACATTTATGTGTTGTCTATTGATGATATTTGTTACTTTGATCAGGACAGTGCAAAATACCTCCATAATACAAACAATATCTAGGATTTGAATTGTTAGCTTTCAAAGTGTTGTTCAATCATTGCACTCAAAGATTTACAAAATAAAAATGGGAAGTCTATGATAAATGCTGCCATTTATCCTTAGAGTAAGTAATACAAATGATCCAATATCTCTCAAAATCTATACCAAGCTGCTCTAGGACAGCAAAGACCGCCATGCCTGATGAATTATACGACCACCTAGTTGCTTACATGGCTTATATACAATACATTAAGGCTGTTAAAAGTATTAATCACATTCAAATAGACCTTTACCTTTTAACGAACTAATACCCAGATGCCTCACACTCTTTACTGGATTTTGTTTTATGAGTAGGAAGAGTCTCTTTCTGTTTTCATTTTATATTGGAGAAACACAGATTAAATATAGATTAAATAACTTGTCCACTAGCAAAGGATCTGAAAACAGGTAAGCTCTTTTTTCTTCTTCCTTTATCTTATCCATTGGCGTTGCCTTCTCTGAGCTCCCAGGACAACCCTAGAGCCTTAAAAAGTTTCATTTTGTCCTTGCTCTCTTGGTGCTTCAGCAATATTTCGGGGTATTCTTCTAAAGCCGTACAATTCCTAAGGAATTAAGTAATAACTCGAAGATAAGGTAGTAACATAGATATGGATTAGGAAAGGAGTATCAATTAAATTAGTCTCTACCAACCCTGAAATGACAAATAGTGGGAACACATATTATCATAGATCTGCCTCTATAGGGCTTTTACTACACGTAAAGATGATACTGCATGAGACCTAGCTTCTAGTAACAATTCTTATATGCAGATTTGAATTTATGTTGCTTTCCTCTCCTTACAAATACAAGATATGCTACTGTTCTTGTTGAGCAACATGCTTCCATCACTTCAATATTTTATTTTCATTGTGACTGAGTGGAAGTTTTTCCTCTTGAAGCTAAAGGCTATTTTGCTGTCACTTCATATATGAAGACCTGGTATCAGTTACGTCAAATTCACAAGTGTACTGTGTTTTGATATTGTATGCACATTTTCCTCCCTCACATTCCTATATGAAAAATTACTAATGGCATTTTTTTGCTTCATGCATATCATCCCCTCAAAATAAATCTATTTACAGTCAATTTGTTTCTTACTCATTTTCATGGATGTGTTCTCTATACACCCTGCTGCTCTATATCCCCCATAATTAGACATTTCTGCTTGCTTGTTTTTCTGATATTTGTTTTTCTCAGTATCTTCTTATAGATCTAATATCCTGCCTTCTTTAGTATTTCAGCACATGCATGGTAGGGAGAGCAGATGGAAACTGACAGTTACAGATGACACCAAGTAGCTTCTGTGCAAGTGGAGACTCCAAAAGCTCTAAAATCCACAAGGTTTTTTGTGCTACCATGACATTTTCTATGCCTCAGAGATGCTGAGGAGGACTAATCAAAGGCACCCTGCTACAGGAAAATGAGAACAAGCATGGCTGTAGCATGCAGTGACCACACAGCTGGGTGACAGTGAACTAAGGAGCTGCATTCAGGCATACACAGCACAGGAGATTTCAGACCCTGTCCTCAGGAAGAACAAGAAGAACACTTAGAGCTACAAAGCACCACAAACATTGTTTCAGGCTGCTTAGTCCTAACAGGCATCATCCTTCTATTGAGAATGTTACCTTATGTCTTGCTGAATTCACAATACATATTTAGAAATGCTCTTTATATACCTGAGGGGCAGGGGGAGATGTGGGAAGAAGTTATTCATCAGCCATTCTCTCATCTCTGGCTTAAAAAAAAAAAAAAAGAAATTTAAAAAAACACCTCTGGACAAGTTCACATCCGGGTGGGATATTTCACAGACTACTGTTATTTTCTGCCTAAACTGCTAGTAATAAAACTAACTCCTGTTAACTCTAAAAAGAAATCCACAGCTCGTACTCCTCACAGTTCTGCTTCCTTACAATGGCATTTTCAGATGACAGAAGTAATGAGGTGGGCAATGTCCCTTGGAGATGAAAAGGAACAAAGATTTGTATGCAGACACTGCAGGAGCACAAGCACCACGAGCATGGAAACACCAGAGCACATAGAGGGAGATCTCTGTGGTTAGGCCTCAGAACCGAGGGAGAGTGATAGAACAGTCAAGCAGGTGAAGAGGGAAAGGACAATTCTGACACAGAGGAATGACCTAAAGCAAAGGCAAAACATTCCTTCCAAGCTTTCACTACTATCAGTTACGCACAACACATAATCCCTATCTGTGATCACAGAATGGTTCAGGTTGCAAGGGACCTTAAAGATCATCTAGTTCCAACCCCCCTGCCCTGCGCAGGGACACTTCCCACCAAGACCAGGCTCCTCAAAGCCTCCTCCAGCCTGGCCTTGAACACCTCCAAGGATGGGGCATTGACAACTTCCCTGGGCAACCTGTTCCAGTGCCTCACCACTCTTGCAGTAAAGAATTTCTTCTTGATATCCAATCTAAATCTCCCCTCTTTCAGTTTGAAGCCGTTACCCCATGTCCTATCATTACACTCCCTGATAAAGAGTCCCTCCCCATCCTTCCTGTAGGCCCCCTTTAGGTACGGGAAGGCTGCTATAAGGTTTCCTCAGAGCCTTCTCTTCTCCAGGCTGAACAACCCCAACTCTCTCAGCCTGTCCTCATAGCATAGGTGCTCCAGCCCTCAGATCATCTTTGCGGCCCTCCGCTGGACCTGTTCCAATAGGTCCATGTCCTCCTCTCTGGTGAGGACTCCAGAGCTGGACGCAGTACTCCAGGTGGCGTCTCACCAGAGCAGTGGGGCAGAATCACTTCCCTCGAGGTGACCCACTTCCCTTGGGTCAACATTACTGCAGGATGAATATGAGATCATAGCAACCAAAACAGTGTTGAATTAAAAGAGTTCAGCTCCACATCTCCTCTGTTTACATTGCAAGCACTAGATGGCTGTTCTGTGCAACACCTTGTCTTACTTCTCTTAAGAGATTTCAGACGCTGCTGTCCTCTTCTTCCCAGCTCCTCAATTTGCAGACCTCTGCTAACAGTTTCTGTGGATAGGGAGAACTGGGAGAACACATGTGTTCATGAATTCTGTGACTGGACTAATCACGGCCAGAGACACAAGGGAAAAAAGAAGATGGTCCATAGCACAGAGCTGTGAAACAAGATCTTATTTTTCATGCTAGACCACAGAGGTGTAGCAGGCACAATAAACATGAAACTAAAAGTCTTTTCTGTGTCACCTTCAACTTGAACACCAGCTTTGTCAAATATTATCTGAAAATTTATTTTAGAAGTGTGGAGTCAGCTTTGGTTTTTTACTTTTTTTTTTTAATAACGAAAACACCTGCTGCCTGTAACGTTACTGTGAATAAACAATGTTATATTAACAGAGAGGTTTTTATATACCATATGTAAATGCACATGCTTTTAAAGACAAAATAGAATTACTACACTGTTTTAAAAGTCCATATCCAGTTTAATAAGAGACTAGTCTATTCCTCTTTAGTGCTTGTAAGAATCATTAGACATCTTTCAACTCCCACTAATTACTTTGTTTTTGGCAGACATTACTGTTTCTTTCTCGTGCTTTTTTGAATAAATCTGAAATTAACAAGTCAATAAACTGACATATTTACAGTAAAAATAACTTGGCTTCTCTCTCTTGTTCCTCCCACTTTTCATATTTCTCTTTGCAGATGAAAAGGTTGTCGCTTACCCACAGGCTTTACGTATACTCACAGCAGTTTGGGTAGGGACCTAGCCATCTTCCCTTACATCAACAGGATGGCAAGCTGAAGACCTAATATTACAGTAAGCTGTTTGTGTTGACTTACATTTTGATTAATAGCTTTAAATAGTTCAGAAACTAGAGCAAATGCTTTTTTTTGAAAAAAGATACCCGAGAAAGAAAACATGAGTTGCTTCAGTGAACTCAAATTGCTACGTGAAGTACACAATCATCAAATGCTCCAAGAACTCCTTTAATTTAAATGTGGAAAGAAAAGCATTTGAAAAGGACAGTTTTAGTGTACCAATTAAAAAAGGTGTCTTAAATCTTTAAGCCTCTATTCTTTCTAACTACAACTTACATAACTGAGATGTATGGGGGAAACTGGGGCAGTGAACATTACTTCGGATGCAGAAACAGTTACAGAAAAATGACATTTTGCTATACTGTCAAGAAAGGAGGCAGTCTCCAGTGGCTAAGTGATCGTGAGGAGTTCAGACAGGCTGTCTTTTGCAAAGTACCCATGCTCCTAACATTACCTTGACATGCCAAGGTCAGTTAAAAAAAAAATCATGTTGAAAAGTAGATGCCCAAGTTTTCCAGCTTACTCCAAACTTCTACAGGAGAATCAAGGGTTGGAATGGCATTGCTGCTCAAAAAGTACCAGATGCAAAGCGTAACTAGTGAGTAAGCGTTTGGGCATATTATTTTACTGCAAAGGCATTTGCTTTCCTGCAATGTCTGAGGAAAATTCTTGGAATTCAGTCAGAATTCCAAAAGTAAAACAAAGCCTTAAATATGTTGTTCAAAAAAGTTAGAGAGGAAATTAAACTTTTCTCAGATGAAGAAGTCCCCTGAACCCACTGTGTATATGGAAACATGGATGACAAAAATAGACAAAAACAGAAGAACATGGGAACTGAAGTTCTTCTGAGCTTTGGAGAGATCATTCCTAGCTAACAAGTGCCTGTTTTTGTATATTTAAGAAATTCCACTGCACACAAGGTACAGTTTCATTTTCAATTCTGACAGAACTAATCTTTCTAGAAGAAGCCAATTGTCCATTAGCTCCATCAAGTCATCATGAGTTTAGAATTGTCAGACATACACAGCAAATTAGAAATACTTTACATTATTAAGCAATTACTCATTTAGATGTAATAGTGGAAAAACTGCAGGGCTGAAGTACGTAAATAAGGGGAAAGATGTCTTGCAGTTAATAGGCTAGCTATTTGGTTAAAACTGAATACAGCCACATTGCTTAACTACTTCTAGCTGAAATATTACTTGTCATCATTGATTCTTCCTGAAAGAATAGTCTCGAAGTCTGAAAAAATGTTTCTCAAGAATTATCATAATATTTAAACACTCAACTAAACCAAAAATCCTTTACAACACAGGAGGTCAAATCTTATTAACCCAAAAGCCAGACACATATTTAACTCACTAGCTCGTATTGATACAACATTTTCCTCTTTTCCCATCTCATAGCTACAGCTGCTTTTCAGTGACTCTAAAAGACCAAAAAGGATGAAGATAACTCACACAGCTTTTATCAAATTAGCCACAGTCTGCAGTTTTCATAATCATTAGCTTTGAAGTATATTAAACAAAGCAGAACATGACCTTACAGTTGATATTTCAATCACACCACGTAAGAACAATTCTTTATCATACATACTTTATTAAGGCTACCAACCCAGATGCTACTCAGAACTACTCAACAGGCAAAGAACACTGTTAGCGCACAGCCCAGTGAAGCCTGGCAGCGACCACACTGCAAGGGAGTTCACTGCTTTTCAAATGCGGAGTCACCAGACAACTTCCAACACGTACCTGGGATTTTGGCCGGACGGAGGGATCAACAAGAAGTTGAAAGCGTGTACGTGTACGATGCTAATAGAAAAAAGAAACTGAAGCTTTTAGTTTTAAAAAAATGCAATGTAGTGTAGCTTTACTTACTAGCAAAATGCACAGATTAATCTTATCTACATTTATGTCTAGTAAAATATGTAATTACTTTTTTAGAAATAGAATTTTGGGGAGGGAAAATGAGAAAAAGATGACATGGCATTCCTTCATTGAAGTCAGGACATTAAAAAGATTTCATACAGGCATTCATACTACTTGAATTCTCACAGTACTGTGTTGTTACAGACCTTCTCCAACATAACCCCCCTTTCTAATGACTGTACTAAGCTATTTGCGCTATAAAAAATATATATATATATTCCTAATATCATTGATGTAGTTTACTTACATCCCTGTCATTCTGTACTGCTTTAAATATCAAGTACAGAGGGAAAATAAATCTAAAACTTTACCGTTATAATTTGTGGGATTTGTTTTGGTTTTTTTTGNTTATCTCCAGCAAAATTTTACAAAGATATTTAAAGAAAATGTGTTCTGTCAAGTCAATCGTTCAAGATTCAGTATGTCCTTTCCTCCTGCAGGAACGCATGTTACATTATTTCTACCCCAGCCTCCGCTAACCTTTTGTCATCCAGTTCACAAGACTAACAGCACTCAAAAAGACACAAATTAAACCCCAAAATTTTAAAGATATTTCCCAATTTAAGTTAGCTACTCTGGTCTTTCATGTATTTGAGGAAAAATCCAAAGTTATCACTAGTCACAGATGACTACATAGATGTCTTTCCCTCCCATCTGCCCATTATACTGACATGTAACCAGAGATACTGACTGTATCTGAGATATGCAAGTGCATATAAAATAAAGAAAAACAGGCATTAATTTTTAAATTCATATTTATGCGCCAATTTTTAACATTATTTTGAACACACAAATAATGAAGATGAGGACAGCCTAAGGACTGAGTACAGGACAGACATGCCTTATACAATTCATATTCAGCCTGTGTTTTACAAAAACAGAGTAACGTATTGCCTACACAAAACATGGACTGTCAGAAATTATTTTAAAAGGTATTCAGCCATGCCAAAAATGTATCTTCATGGGTGATAAGCAACCAAAAATCAAATTTGAAATTTTGAGGAAAAAAAAATTAGATATGCTAGTTGAAAAGGACTTTGAAGAGCTAAGAATAGCTAGCTCTTGGCGTGAAGAATCCTACCAGCACTAACTCCTCTCCACTGCTACATTTTGTGATAAGAAAGATTATAAATTGAATTAAGTTATTCCTAAACATTACATGTACAGAATAAATTTCAAAAGCATTATTACAACAATGTTGTGTTCACAGACACCTGCTCCCAGAACTCTGCCAGACTACGTATGAACATATACACTTTCTTCCCTACGAGAGGCACAGATGAGAGGAGGAAACAAGAGACCCAAGTCTTAAGAAGAGGCACAGAAACACACCACATCAGCACACTCCCACAGGAAGCAAGTCACTTAGCAGCTTAGATGTGTATTAATCCCAGGCCATTTCTGGAATCAACTTCAGCCAGCAGTGCTGCAGCTAAAGTGTTCAGTAGGCCAAAAGACACACAGGACATTGTGTGCTTTCAACAATCAATATGGAAGTAGATGAGTGACAACTTCATGAATACTTTCACATACATGTGAACAAATCATTCAATGAAAGTGGCAGATGGGGAGACGAAGTCAAAGCAAATTTAAAAACTCAAACCTTATCTCAAACCCGACTTAAGAATTTGAATACATAGGATGGAAAGGCTTGTGAAGATAAATTGTGGAACTCAGGACTGCATTTAATAGCAAACTTAACATTGCCATCAGCCTTCATTGTGTATTACCTCTTAAACTGCCCTGTGTGATTTTGTAGACAATCCATACCTTAAAGAAAAAACCAACAATCATTCCTCCCCCTTCCCTCACCTCCTTGGCAATTATTCCTCATTGCACTCAGCCAAACCACAACAATTCTGAAAAATAAAATGGACGTAAAAATAGGAAAGGGTAAATCTGGTCCAAGACCTCACTGCTTAACCAAAAGGCAGAATCTGGAAAAGTATCACAAAATTGAGGGAAGGGGATAGCATATTGTATTTTAAGTGTTAGCGCTGGTATGACTGCAGCTTTGTAGCTTTACACAAAAATATACTAATTTCACTGAAAGGATAAAATACCATAGACATGCATTTGGCTCAATCTACGCGATGACATTTTGGTAAACGTCTCTCACCTAAGCAGAATAGCATCATTTTCTGCTAGACTGAAATACTGATCACATCAAAAATTATGAGACAAGAATTGGGGAATCAGAGACAGCAGCCGGTTAATAATACACAATTCACACACACTATGCAAGTTTCAAGTAGTCCTTTAATACCAAGATGTGTGGAGTATTTGATATATGAGAGATGATACATAGACCTAATTAAAGCAAAACAAGGTGGTGTGGGAGGAGAAAATTCAGTACACATAATAAAGCACAAACACGCAGGTCCTTTTTTTTTTTTTTTTTTTTTTTTCCTTTTTGCTCACCTACACGAAGGTGATGGGGACCAGTCATGTACATGGATACGTACACACAATCTGTCTGTGGAACAGACAGACATCAAAGTCTTCCCACTTTGTCATCTCGCTGCTGCAAGAAGTTACGCCCAATATTTGACGAGTTTAATACTTCAGCTATTCATTCACACGTTCTGATTGGAATTCATGCATCTTATTAATGTTAGACAATACTGACCGGTATTAAAAAAACCAAACATCCTGATGCATCAGAAACGCAGACACAAATCCAACGCTTTAACAATTGAGCTCGTTTTAAGTATAATTTTAAACTTGAAGCAACTACCTCGACAAACAATACGTAAGCTTGCCTGTTTCTTCTTTTTAACAGCCAAAAGACAAAATACTCCACGTAGACATACCGCCTGCAGAGCGCTGAACAAGCGAACGGAGGGAGCGTGACACAGAGAGAAGCCCCCTCAGAGAAGCCCCCTCAGAGAAGCCCCCTCAAAGCCGCGCAGACCCGCCCGACACCCCCTTCTTCGCCACGGACGGGTTTTTAAGAACTGCTGCTGCCACACTTACCACAGTTCAACTTGAAAACAGAGCGTCCGTGCGGAGGCGCAGCCGCTGGCGAGCGGAGCTGAGAGAGCCTGGGCTCCCGGGCGGCGGGAGCCGCTTCTTCGCCGCCGCTACCGGAGAGACGAAGGGCGACCCGACACCTGACAGGGCTTTGGGTTTTTTTTTTTTAACCCCTCCCTCAGAAGTTTTCATAACGGTGGGGAACAACCTCCGTTCATGAACGCCTCCCCTCAGCCGGCTCCGCTCCCACCGGCAGCCCCCCGCGCGGACAGACGCTCCTCCGCACAGCCACCGCCCGGACACGCGTACCCAAACACGCCATGAAAAGCTTGACTTAATTTAAGAAATAAACCGAAGCCGCCTCCCAGCACACGCACAAACACCCCCGGTGCCGCCAGCAGCGAAGGGACGAACACACTCACCGCCCGGCTATTGGCGCCGCCGCCACCTCCCACCCGCCGCTCCGCGCTCCGCCGCGGGTGTGCGCGCGGCGCCGCCAACGCCGGGGTAGTCTCACCGCCCCTCACCGCCCCGCCCCGCCCCTCCCATCCTCGCCGGCCCCGCGCTCCCATTGGGCGCTCCCCGCGCCTGACTCCGCCCCGGCGCCGCCTGGCATTGTGGGGCTCGTAGTCGAGGCCGAAGGACTACAAACCCCAGGGGCGCGCGCGGCTGCCGGTTAGTTCCGGACAACGCCTGGTGTGTGGTAACAGCGGCGGACGCTTCCTCCTCGCGGGCGCTTCCGGCGGGGCGGCGAAGCCCACTCGAGAGCTCCGCGGGTCAAGGGGGAGGTGAGGTGCTGCGCTGTGCCCCGCCGCCGTCCTTCCTTTCCTGGCGTGTGCCCGTGGAGGAGCAAGGGTGTCGGGCGGTGCGGAGAGGGAAGGGAGGCGTCCGCTAGTGTATTTGCGCAGGGCCTTGTTCGCCCTTCGGGGCTGCGCCGCGCTAGGAGCGTAAAACTCTTTCTAGTATTGGGGCCTGTTGGGGAGAGGTCAAGGCGGGCGGAGGAGCCGTGGCCGCAGGTGAGCGCGGCCTTGTGGCCTCGCCGTGTGGGGAGGGCGGAGGGTGTCCCGTCTCCTCCCTGCCGGCGAGAGGGTCCGGCCCCGCTTCCTCCCGCCCCCGGGCGAGGGCCTGCCCTTCTCCCCGTCCTTCCCGCTGCCCTCTGTCCCCTGGGGCCTTCCCCTGTTCACGGTGGTGGGAGCTGCCCGGTCTGAGGCCCCTCGGCCTGGGCCGAGCCCCGGGGGCGCCGGCCGGGCCTGGGAGGCGTAGGCCCGGATGTGTTATTATTTTTAGCTCGTCCCGCTGTGGGAGCGGAGCGCTGTCAGGTGGCCGCGGTCGGTGCCGCCTCAGGTAGGGGAGAGGACGAGGCTCCTTCCCGCAAACCTCCGCTCCCTGCCGGGCAGGGATGGTGGATAGCCCGGTCTGTGCTCCCCCAAGTCACCGAACAGTCTTGGGAGAGCTGCAGCGCTTCGGTGTCCCATTAAACTGCTTGCTTAGCTGGTGTGTTGGGTTAGTTCCCTTCCTGTAGCTTACACATGCTGGGGCACAGGTAGATGGTTGAAACCTTGGGCCAGGTTTGTGCTGTTCCTGTTATCAGAGGAACTAATTGCCCTCTGGTATTTACTTGTTGGACTGTGTTTTGAAACTGTATCTTTGCTCTTAGTGTTTGATAGTGTAATAGGTTTGCTTTCATCTTCCCCAAGAGGGAAAAAAAGAAAGAGAAATGGGGATATTTTGTCATGATTATGTATACCAAAAACAATTACCTGCTTCAGCTGTACTGTGTGATAATCTTAATGTTGCTAACTAGTGAAATTGAGGCATAGTCCAGGAGGCTGTACGTTCTTATGTGGTAGACAGACACAGAAGCTGGGTGTATTAGGACAGACTAAATCACTTCCATTTTGAAGTTCAGCATTGCAAAAGAATATGAACTAAGTGTAAGCCCGACTTCAGAGTAGGGTTGGATTTTGTTTTTTAAATTGATACCATTCTAAAAATAGACATGTTGGGTTTATTGCACGTTCATATGATACCTAAATTAGTCATACAAATGGATGTTAAAATAATAAAACGCACAAGCAGTTACGCTTTGTCAGAGTGAACTCAACTGTAAGTGGCTATTACATGTGTGTGAAGATGTTTGAAAGCTGTATAACTCTATTCTAGCAAGAGGTGTTTAAAGGTACTTTTAAAACTTCAGTGCTATTTTTTGGTGATATTTCCTTTATTAACTCTTCAGTGAAATATGGAACCAGTGGAGTACCTTCTTAAAGTTTCTTGTTATCTTTACTGATTTTAAAATACAGAGATAGTTGTAGCAGTTTATCTGTATGCCAATTCCAGTTAATTCAACCATACTGTCATGAAGTCACCTCATTTTTAAAAACGAAGCAAAGTAGCTCTGTATCTGAAAGACAAAGCCTTCAAGCTTTGTACCATATAGTCTAAGTTATATATTGGGAAATAATTACAATCTATAACTGAAATACAGTACTGGCAGGTAAGTTACAATCTGACAAGGAAAAGGAGCATGGGGTGTTTTTTTTATTTCTTTTAAGTGACCGTTAATAAGGGAAGCTTAATTACCAAGCTATGCATGAGGTATGCATATTGTTAAAAGAGCATACTCTGCAAATTTTTGTCCTTCTGTAAAATTTGCAACTGTAATTAGTAAATTACCTAAACTCCTGCCTCCCATGCACATTGGTCTTGCAAAAATTTGGCTTCTATTTGTCTCTGAATTCAGGATGGAATTCATGGTGCGGTTTCCCTTTGCCCACTTTCTTTCTGAACTTAAATTAGTTTTTCTGGTAACTCAGGGGGCTCAGATGAGGTTAAAGGTAAAATCTCCCCTTGGATCCTCACTGCGAAAAGTGGAGCAGAACTTCTTGGCACTAAGGAAAGTCTTTTCTGTCACAAATAGAGCTGTAATTTTTGCTAGAAGTTAACCACTGAAATAATAATTCTGTTAGATCACTACCTCAGGCCTTATTCCTCTTTAGTACTTCTCTAAAAAAAGAGTATTAATGTCTAGGTGCTAAGGTAGATGGAGCCTGCAGAAGGGAATAAAGACAACATCAGTGCATAGGTAGACCTACTGATGACATAACTGAAGATTAAACTCCTGCCAATTGATACCTAGTGTTTCTGTTGTTTTAAAACTCTTTAAATGTTGTAATCATGAGACTCTGCTCTCTTATCCTTAAATACTATTTCCAAAGAGAGGGTTAAACAAACAGCTTGCTTTCATGGAATCCTTGCTTGTTTTCACCCTGACCAATGAGCAGATGTGGGTTTGGGGAAGATTATGGCACTCTGTGATAGTTGTATTCTTATTAAGTAGCCCTGCAGTTCTGCTACTTCGTTTTAGTGCATGACCAAAAGTCTGTTAGTAAATGACACAGATTAGAGAAAGCAAATTATCACATTAGATGCTGATAATGGTAGTTGTACATTTTGGAAGTGTGGTTTTTGCTATTTACGCTTTTTGGTTTACAGGAACTTTATCTTAAGGTAGTCTTTTTTCTGATAAAGTTCAATTGAATGATTTAAAATGTCGTTGGATGGATATGAAGGAATAGGTCTATCAAAGAATCCTTCCAAACTAGTTCCTCATCTAAAATGTACCAGTTCTCCCAGTGTTTCCTGAATAGCTGGGATGACATTTTGGTTCTGGAACTTAAAGGTTAGAATTTAAAATTTATACTGATTTTATAAATTTTATAAAATCAATTTATAAATTTTTATAAAATGTATATATTCCATGTTGGTACATCTCTTGGAATGCAGCTTCATGTGTTGGATGGTTTAAGACTGAGCATCAGGATTGTATTAGCTGGCATTTTAGTGTAGTTTTCAAATTTGGATTCTCTTTAAATTCCCTATATCGTTCTGTACATTCTCTCTCATGTCTTGTTTTCATGTGATGATGTAGCGTGAAGCATGACTTCTAATTACATGTATACAGATTTGAATCTATGGGATCACTGTAAGAAGAAAGATCAGGCTTGCATGTAGAATAATATTTGGCAGCCTGTCTATTCCAGATAGCATATTCTACTGTCTTCTCCTTCTCTTCCCCCTCAGACCAATTAACAAGTTTGCCAGTTAAGTAACACCTTTTTTGCATTTTACAGTAATTTGCCAGGATTTCCTGAACCACACAAATATCTTGTTCTGTTCTAATAAATCACCCTCTCATGGAATCTATTTTGTTTCTTTTGAGAATGTAAAAACCCAATTGGCAGGTGAAACTAGGGTAAATTAATGTCAAATAAAAGACTCTTGAGGTTGTGGCGAACTGAAGTTAAGCTTTTAGAAGGCAGTGTTGCCATGAAGTTTGGCAGCTATGCAGATGTCTGCTTTTGATCACATACCAGAAGAAATACTGAAAGCTCCTAGTTGCTGCATGATAATGTGCATTTAACTTTGGCTTTATTCAGGCCATTTTGAAGGCTGGTGGACTTTCTAATAATTTATCTAAATAATAGAACAGAAGCTTCAGGTTTCATGGGGTTTTGGTTCATAGTCAGGATTGAGACCTTCTTCAAAGACGTTTGTACGTGGCTTAGCACAGCTATGACAAACTGTCCTTCTGTAATGCAAATAAATGTTGGGTTATTGGGGAGATTTTTATCCCTGCTATTTAACACTAGTGAAGACTGCAGTGCATCTAAGTTACATCTGAAGGGTGTGACGAAGTTGATCCCTAATTGCAAAGACAAATGGTGTGGCACTGTTATCAGTCAGATACTCGCATGACAGCATGATGCTACCTAGTCTATCTTCTGGAAGATGGGGAGGTTTCTGGAATAATGAACAACCACTGTGATATATTGAATATATTTCTTTTCATATGTTGGCAGCAGAAGTATTTTATGTTCTTAAGTATTTCTTGTGTACGTGTATATTAATCTACCTCTTGTCTTCTGTTGCAACACTTGTATCCTTTGTGTTAACACAAAACCTTGGATTTATATTTTGTTTGAAGAATGTTAGTGTCTAGTAAAGAGGTAATAGACAGCATATAATTGTTTTTATATGGAGGGTTTAACTGTACTGTGGGTTAGTAACAATACCTTATGGCTCTTCAGGAGAAAATGAGTTCTTCGTGGTAGTCCACAGTGTAATAGGTTTTCACCATCATAAAAATCCATCATTTCAGTTACTATTTTCTTTTCTTTGTGGATACTGCTAGCCCATAAAAACAAAGTAATTGTATCTAATGATTATTTTGTCCTTTTTTTGCCCTTCTTGCTATGATCAAAAATCTTTTGGGTAGACTAGAACAATGCTAAATGACCTGATTTAACTGTTTTAAAAAGTTATTCTGTTGAGAATATGGTACTCTAGATAAAAACTTGCAGTAAAATAATCTGTAAATGCTGTTTTCAGTGATGCTTGTTAGTAGATGTTTTGACTGAACTTCCAGAAGCACAGAATTACACGGTAAAACACACCGCTTTCCATCCACTCTGCCCCTTTCATGCCAGAGTCTTTAGTGCAGGGAATATGTATGTATAATAAATGGGACAGCTTGTACTTGTAGTTGTGAGTGAAAACTTGTTCAGGCAAGTTCCTTACCCCACCATGGGAGTAGACCTTACATGCATTTATGTAACTCTGAACCAAGTTCTTTAAAGATATTCAACTTCTTGAGGAATGATGAATATTCACTTGTGTTCTTCTGTGTTCGACAGCTGTAAAATATCTATGGGTAGGTGATAAAAATGTGAGAGTCTAGATTTTTTGCAATTCCATCCATGTGGACATATCTCATCTACACAGACCCCTTTTTAAAGTCTTTGTAATCATGTTCCGTGGCTATGGGAGTCTGCTCATGTGTGTGATGTTGAAGGGCTGGAAACGCAAGAGAAACAAAGATGGGATTTTTGCACAAAGTAGTGTGTGTCAGAAGCCTTGTATAAAGAGCTGTTACTTGTTACTATAGTCATGTTTAATTTTTCTTCAAATCATGTTTTAACTGTTGGCTGTTTCTGTAGTGTGACCTGTTCTTCCCTTATTTTCTCACTTTGGAGTATATTCATACTGCCGAATCACATGCTCAGATGAGACATGCATGATATTTCATAGAATGGTTCAGGTTGGAAAGGACTTAAAGATCATCTAGTTCCAACCCGCCTGGCATGGGCAGGGACATGGGCAGGATTTGTAGTCATCCAAGTTCTTCTCTGTGCTTACTGTAATCAATAACAAATTTCACTTGTATAATGATAGCTTTGGGCAAAAAAGAATTATCTGTTCTTCTATTTAAACAGCCTCAAGTTTTTTAGCCAGTGCAGACCATAATGAGGAATTTAGCTTGAAAAAATATCTTGGCATTTTTAACCTGTTCAAACTATTGAGATAGTGATATTGATTACTGTAGTAGCTTCCCCTGTTTCTTAAAAATTTCACTTTTTTCACTTCTTACTAAAATATCAATAAAAGCAGTGCACGAGCATACAAATGCCTGAGGTCTGAAGCGTGTTAAGAAGAAAAAAAACTCTAACGCAAATGTTAAAATTAAAACTGTTAATCTCTTTCTGTGTATCTTTATTCTTAACTCGGACTTTAGATCTTTAAACTCAATTATGTTACATAAAAATTTTTAAAAGAATCTTATGAACAGAAAATATAGCAGGCTGTAACAAAGACTTCTTAGGAACTGTAGGGTGACCTTTTTTCTTTTCCACATAACTTCAAGGTCTGAGCAATGATCACTCCACATTGGAGATGATGAGCTGGACTGGGTGGAGAATTTTCAAAACCTAGGTTTAGTAACTGGAACAATAATTTTCCATTGAGTTAACATAGCTGTTGACACACCTGGAGTCAAAACATGGCTTCAGACTTCTGCTTGTATAAAACCAAACATGTAGTATTTGGAATTCAGATAGGTAGGAAGCAGGCACTGATATTGAGCAGAAGCACAGCTTGATGTAGGTGCAAAAATACAGAATATTTATAGGTACTCTTAATGTTAATTGACATAATGCATCTGTATGGGTTTGGGGTTTACAGCATGTAATGCTTTTCAAGCTTTTTGTATATGCGAGTGGTCAGGAATCTCCTGCTGCTTACAAGTGGTGGTAAGATTTTTGTAATACATGTTAAATAACTTCAGGAAAATTAATTCCATAAGAACTTAAAGTAAAACTACTTCTGGTAGTACCATACTCTTTAAAATATCTGTTCACTTAATAGATTTCAATTAGGGTTTTGAAGTTACATGAAATGGTCATTCCGTATTTACTCAACTCATGTCATAAGTAATTCCTAGTTTCTAGGCAGTAACAAACTAATGTTGTTCTGTGCCTTTTCATTTTTAGAGCCTGTCAGTCACAAGCATTCATAATTGTTTGTTTGTTTTTCTCTTTCACAACCTAAGGACAATATATTTTCCAAGCTCTTCAAGTATTCTTGCACAACAAGGAAAAAGAAGAAACATTTCAGTGAATGAGGAGTTTTTTGCTTCTATAGTGTTTTCCTTGAGAAGTGGGTCTTTGAATGAGGATGACAATGGAAGAGATGAAGAATGAAGCAGAGACCACTTCTATGGTTTCCATGCCTCTCTATGCTGTCATGTACCCTGTTTTTAATGAGGTAAGCTACGTTTTGCTTTACAATGTAATAATCCCCTTTACATTGGGAAATGTGATCACAGTAGCAGGTTGTTCATCTTAATTGGGAAAGCTTGGTGACTAACACCATGGTCTTTCTATGTGTTGTTTTCCCCCCCCTCCATGAATACAATTTGATGCTCATTGAAGATTGCTAGTTGTCTTGGCCCTGATCATTTTTTCTTAGCTTTTACAGAGGATTTTCACAAACCTGCTAGGTCACGCATTCTATGGCAGGAAGTAACGTAGAGTTGAACATATTCCTGTGAACAGTCTGATACACTTTAATTTTACTGCTAATGGCCATAATCTAATAGGATATCTGGTTTTCTCTGAGTTTCAGAGATGGTCAAGGTATTCTTAGAGATATCAGACTTCTGCTGTAGGCTGGATAAATGCAAAATATGTCCAGTGACGTGTTTGATTTTAATGTTTCTATTTTGAGGGGAAGTCTTTCCTTTGGGATCAAACTTTCTAATATCTTTCCCTCAAATAAGACCAGTAATTTGAATGGTTCTGTCGGTTCCCTTTTTCATTATGCAAGGCAAGGCATGAGTGAGTTGACTGGTTTTGTTCTGATAACATTGGAATTGCTAATAATTTTAAACTTTTATTGCAGCTAGAAAGAGTAAATCTATCTGCAGCTCAGACACTGAGAGCAGCTTTTATTAAGGTGAGAAGTAACTTATGTTGAAGAGTGATTGTTTAAAAGGTAAACCATATATGATGAAGCTAAAAAGTCAGTGGTCTTGTTTCCTTGTGTCTTCATGTTTGAAGACTGCGTCCTTGATCCAGTAGTCTAAAAATGAAGTGGACATAAAGTGGAAAATTACATGGACTGTAAGTTTGAGATGTCTGCAAATCTTATGAGTAGAAGTGTGCATGATACAAGCACAGTGAGCAGTTTTATAGAAACGGAATCTTCTCTTGTCCATGTAGTACAAAAGCTTAAATGAGGAATTGGTCAGTGAAGGTAATAAGGTAATAAATTTGGTCTGAATATGACAAGCTTATGTAGAATAGGTGCTCATTAGAAATAGGCATGTAGCAGACATTGAAAATGGCATACAAAGTGAATGCTGATGGGATTATTTTGTGAATGAGGATAATTCAGTGCTTGTATTTGCATCCAACAGTGAATGGAAAAAAGACTCTTCTAACTTTTCTATTATACTCCTAAAGAATGAAAATACAGATATTCCTGTATACTGCTTTATCGAAATGCTGATCTTTTGGATTTTTTTTTAAAAGAAAAATAATCGTAGATGTGACATATCTTAACATAGGAGCTATGTGACTAAGTAATACTTCCTTGTTTCTACACTTAAATATAAGTGTATCTAGACAGTCTTAAGTCTCAACTAGGGCTCATAGAAGTGAAATGTTTGTATGACTGGTGGTAAGGAGCTAAGCTGAACGCAAATAATGCAAAAACTGAGACAGTGATGGAAGCGCTAGCTAAAAAAAACCCACTGTCATTCAACACAGCATAATTCGTTGATAGCAGCACAGGTAGTGTGAATACAGGTAGTATATCTTAGCTTTACTTAGATACGTCATCAATCAAAAGTTCTTTTTTTTCTGAAAAAGCAATTCCAAGATGATGGTAGAGCTTATGATGTGATTAATAACAGGCTCATTTACAAAATGTCATGTGGAAGACGGGGGAATAGCACCTGTGTTTGAGTGAATGAAATCCTAGTGGATACCATACCTTTGTCTCAAAGCTGAGTGTTTATGGAAATATATTTAATGAAAAACTTTATTCAAATTGAAATGAGTGGAAAGGCTTATTGGAAAATTTGTGAATACAAACCCACTGATTTAATCCAAGAAAAATGGATGTTGTAGTAGAAGAATGGCTTTCAATGTAATCTGCTAGTTTAAAGCCATTAGACTTTTAAGGTTTCTAGCAAAGTCCTGCAGTATATGAAGCAAGTTACATGAAAATCTGCCTTTGTACTTGCAATGTTCAGGTCTTGCATATTTGAGAATAAAAATTTTCTATGCCATACAGGCTGAAAAAGAAAATCCAGGTCTTACACAGGACATCATTATGAAAATTCTGGAGAAAAAAAGTGTGGATGTGAACTTCACGGAGTCTCTTCTGCGTATGGCAGCTGATGATGTAGAAGGTAATACCTTATTTCTTTGAAAAAGTGTATTTTTAATTATACTGTTAACTAAACCCACAAATTTCTCTACGCCTATTTTCAGAAGAGGTTATTTGTTTCTTAATAGATTTTTTTCAGCATGGTAGAAGAATATTTCTAATTTCTGAATACCTCTTTGTGAGAAGTTAAATCACCCTCAGAGGATACTTGACTAATAAGAGAAAGAAAGAAAATTAATGTTTAGGATGATGTTTATGTGTGTGCACAGTTCACCTTTTGCAATGCTAACAACCAGGAAAAAAGCATATATGGAGTATATTATTCACCTTCCTTTTCTCTGCTTCAAATTAAAAGCTGTAGTTATACTGTCAGAGAAGGGGAGTATACAGTAGGCTTTAAGTTATTTTAATAATGCGTTTGATTAGTGTCTTCAATGTCTCACAAATAAAGATGGGCTCTTTTTCCAACTTGCAATAATAAAGATTACAGTTGCACGGTGTTTCTATTGATGCAGTGTATTCACTGCAGTTTTCTAATCATGGCTATTGTTGTGGTGTTCACCTTCAGATGTTACGTGGCAATACTGCTGCGTTTTGTGAAGTAGTGTTTTTAGCTGTCACTAGAGTTGAGCAAGAACTAATAGTATTTTTGAATCTGTTCTTGTTAGAGTATATGATTGAAAGACCAGAACCAGAATTCCAAGATCTTAATGAAAAGGCACGAGCACTTAAACAAATTCTTAGTAAGATTCCTGATGAGATCAATGACAGAGTGAGGTTTCTTCAGACAATCAAGTAAGTACTGTATTAAGTATTTTTCTGCAGAACGAGGGGTCAAACTTTAAACCTGAATGTTCAAATGCTGTAGGAGATGCTAGCAAAACTGTTCCCATTGGAAAGGAGCCTGATCTTCGCTTATAAATGAGTGGACAGAGTTCGGGATTTTTAACAAGAGCCGCGTGTTACTAGATTGAACTTTAACTTCTGATGCCTAGTTCAAATTCCCGTGTCACTGGTCTAGCTCTTTGCATTTGGTGTTGCTACATCCTGTCTGACACTTATTCCGAAGAGACTGTTTTAAGAAGTATTTGACTATTAGAAGGGGATTAAATTCCAACTTGTAAATAGGATAGCTTAAGGATATTACAACTATCTTTTTATTGCCAAATAGGGACATCGCGAGTGCAATAAAGGAACTTCTTGACACAGTAAATAATGTCTTCAAGAAATACCAATACCAGAACCGGCGGGTATGTGCAATAACTCTTTCTATACAATATTTTGAGTAGTATAAAAGGAAGCATATCCTTTTGATCAAAGGATGAATAGGAGAGCTTAACTAGTCAATGACATAATACTTTTTAACAACAGTTTAACAACAACAGCAGTTTTATAGGAAGAGGATGGTTTCTCTGCATGTCTGCTAAAAAAATATAAATAATCAAAGTTCCTATACCTACATAGTGATAGCCAATGTTCTTCTCTCAGTTTAACATCAAGATTCTGACTGTTCCCAGCTAAGGCTCTACTCCTGGTGTTTTTGTTTTGTAGGCGCTTGAGCACCAAAAGAAAGAGTTTGTAAAATACTCCAAAAGTTTCAGTGATACTCTGAAAACCTATTTTAAAGATGGAAAGTAAGTATGTTTGTGTACTAACATTTTACGTAATGAAAGGTCCTGTTGAATAACAAGGGAAAATAAGACAAGCTTTTGAGCGTAAGCTACCTTCTTCAGGACTTGCCTAATTTTTTTCCTCACGAGTGTCTTTAGACCATCATAGCTTCTTTTTATTCCTTTTGTAATACCTTTGAGGAAAGGGAAGTCTCTTAAATGCACCACAGTACAACACCCATGTGCAGTATTAGCTTTGAATTTCAGTACATGAAGTTAGATTTCATGGTCTTCTGTGGGTTTTTTCAGTATATATACAAGGACAAAAAAATTTGAGTGCTTTATTGAAAAAAAGCAATCTACCTATTGAAATGTCACGTGCAAACACTAAACATTTGTGCATTGTTATTTTTGATTTACACTTCTATTGTCCTTTCTTTATAGCTCCTTATATTGCTTTGCAGTATTTGGAACTACGCAGCTGATTAATCTTTTTATATTTATGTTTTTGAACATTTTAGCATACAAACTGAGGCTTTTTCAGGTCCTCCCCTTGGGTTTTGGAGTCACTATTATTGTGTATTCCACTGTAGTGATTGTTTTGGAACATAAGCCTATCCACCTCAGATTTTGACAGTGCCAAAGTGTTCTACATGCTGCTGTTGTAAAGATGAGAACTAACTTCCAAGTCTGGTCTTGTTGAGCTTGGCAAAGACTAAGAGTGCCCAGGGGATGGTGCATTACTAAAGGAGAGAGAAGGTTTGAGAGCAGCTGTAAATACTACTTTGTTCCTATCAAAGCATTCTTTTTTTTTTCCTGCTCTTACTGAAATTAGGTCTAAATTTGGTTATGATACTAAAATGAGAAATTTAGACCTTGGTAGCTTTATGATTAATGAACAGACGTATAGAAAACTTTTCACGTGAACTGGGTCTAAACAGTCTCAGTTGATTAGAAAACTATTTGACTGAAAAAATGAGGAAAGGGTTGGATGTGGTATGCAGGTACCCCAGCCATACTGAAAGACACCAGCTTTGTTTAGCACTATGTGTAGCGAATGCTGTGCTGTGTATTGTGGACATAAACTTAGGTATTATCAATATTGCAAGAAATGCCAGGTAAGGCTTGTATGTCATGTCCTCGTGGAATTGGAAATAATTTAAATCCGTCTCAACTGCATGGTGAGTAAGATACCCTGCTCCCACCAGAAAGTAACAGCACTAAACAAAATAGTCATGCTTACAGACATCATCACTGAGCTGAAAAACTCAGTGGCTCCGCACCTTTTTTTTTTTTAACAAAAAGATAACTAAAATAGCGTGTTGCTTCCATATGCGTGTATGCTTTGTATTTCTTGAGGAAAGAGTTGCAAATTCTGAAATTGCTAGCGGATGACGTGTTCAGCTTTGAAAAGAACAGGCATTTAATGATAATCTGCTCTACTCTTTTTCTTAGTTAGCTAATGTCCAGAACCAAATGATTGAGATGTCAACGATGATTGTGAGCCAAAGTCTTGAAGTTCCTGCCAATAAAAATAGTCTTTCTAGGATTAGCTATGCAAATAAGTGTATCTGTTTGCCATCAGTAAGCTTCAGGTAAATCACAATACGCTAAAACACCAGTATGCTTCCAATTTGCAGAGCCTAGATGCCAAATATATTTAGTTGCCCAACTTAATGCTGTGTTTGTTGAATGACATGTTTCTAAAAATGTCTGAAGCAATGTCTTTCTCTTTTTAACAGGGCAATAAATGTGTTCATAAGTGCCAACCGACTAATTCATCAAACCAACTTGATACTCCAGACCTTCAAAACTGTGGCCTGAAACTGTATATGTTGAGAGTTGTACTTTTCAATGGTGGATAGGGTACCTTTATATGTAAATTTTAAAGTTTTGACTGTATAAATTATCAGCCCCTCTTGAGGGGCCTAATGCAGGATTTTGGACGGGATTATTGCCATCTTACACCATATTTTTGTAAAACATTGTAGCTTAATCATACTCTCACAATGAAGATTTTGCATCACTTTTTGCTATTATCATTCTTTTCAGAATTATAAGCCAAAACAATTTACGCCTTAATGTGTCATTATGTAACATTCCTTATAAGAATTGTAAATATTTGGTGTTCTGTTTCTGACATTTTAACTTGAAAGCAGAAAACTGCAAGATTATGTATTTAACAATATTGGTGGCAAATATTCAATAAATAGTTTACATCTGTTAGACTGTCTTTTTGTATGTAAACAACAATGCATAACTCATCTTTCTAGAACTGCAGAACATTCATTATATTGAAAAACTAAAATTATTTGGGTGCTTAAACCTAGTGGCAGTTCAAATCAGTATAAAATGAGGGCTTTTCCCTAAAGCTGAGATTTTTGGCTGTGATCTAATACTAGACCAGAATACTAGCATAATTCTATTTAAATGTGTTCGGCAAAATAATAAAGAACCCCAGAAGTGAGGTGTGCTTTTGTTCTTGATAGAAACTAAATCCCACTTCTTTCTTAATCTTCTGTTAGTGGTGAGTTAACAGGTTCTTCCTCCTAGACTACTCTGAGGTTTTGAGCAGAGAATTACTTTAACTACATGCAGCTGACTATGCAGCAAAGGGTGAGTTTTAAATATTAAGATAACTGGGTTTTATCCTGGTACCCTTTTGGGAGGGAGGAGGAGAGAAGGTAGAACTCTTCCAGGTAGCACTAGTGATGTCTATACTATGCATGCCAATAAGGCAACTTCTTTTTCAGGGATTGAAATCATGCAAGACCTCGATTCACAAAACTTGTCTATATGTAGATGGTTAAGAACTGCTGATGGAGAGGTTCAAATTTTATCATTGCGATTTCAAGGTAATATTTCACAAGTTCTAATGAATATCTTGCATACCCCTTTAAAGTGCACCTTGAGTTTATTTTGAAATAGAATTGTTATAGAATAAACTTCTGAAAGTCTTCAAAATATGTACGTGGCCGTAACTAGTAAGTTTAGGGACGAATGCAAAGCAGTTCATAAAGCAGCACAAGCTGTTGCAGGAGGATCACTTCGAACTGAAAGAGCACAATTGCTACAGAACTATTCCTTGTGTAGGTATAAATGATGGAGAAAAGGTACAGCCAGACTTTTCTTGCACACTGACCTGGTGCCGTATTGCTCATCTGGGGCAAGTGCCTTATCCAGAGTACAACAGCTGGGTCTTTGAGTTTGGTTATCGGCTTAAATGATCTAAAAGGAGAAAATGATATCTGCAACCCTCCAAAATAGCACTGGATGTTCTGCTGTATATCTGTGCATGAAAATGTTTCCTTGATGAAAGCACTGACTGTAGTGAAATATAACAATGTGAAGGAAAGTATTATGTAAAAATGAGTTCTTGGGAATGTATGTTGTGAATTTCTTGGTTACATAAAGCTATAAACAGGACATGCTTCTTAAAGCTTGCTGTTCAGGCTGTTTTCTGTTTTGGCAGTGGTGTCTTGTGTTTACTAGCAAATTGAGCTCAGTAACATGACAAAGGGAGGCACATACAACTTATAGTTAAAACTTTTTGTTATTTATTAAAGCTTGGCGTGCTAAGCTGTCACTTCTTGGAAAGTGGTAGAAGAGAAACAATGTTAACAGCTACTAAGGAGGCAGTCTGACTAAATTAGAGTAATATTTAATTTGCATCTTTGAATTCTGTAAGTAAAAAGGTCAAGTAGTCTTCCTTGCGGATGATGTTACCTTAAGTTGTAGCACCAAAGGGCTTAATGAAAACTAATTAGTCAGGTAGAAGAAAGGGAAAGGCACCCACAGTTTCTGATACTAAAAGAGTGTTGGGTACTGGGGAGACTGCACCAGTGGCTGTAAGGAGAGACAGGAAAGCTTAGGTTATACTTAGTGAATTGGACTTAATTCCAATAAAATGCTGACATTTTTCTATTTTCCTGGATTGAGAGGAACAGCAGCTAGTATTGGCAATCATTAGTTGAATGATACCATGTTTATGTCTGAAGGTGTAGTAAAAAAAATAAAACAGAAAAAACATACGACTTGGGTCCCAAAGAAGATGCTGCGTTATGTCCTGCTAACTGATTCCTTGAAGATGAAAATCAAAGAGGCTGTTAAGAAATGGACTGTTCTCTTCCTCTGTTCTTCCTAAAACCTTTATTTGGTAAAAGGTACAGAGCACAGGGCTAAGCTTCTGGTAGTCTGGCCAATACGTTTTGTTTTATTTATAACCTTATTATGATTTCATTTTGTTACCCTTAAAAGTAATGGGAAATTATTCATTGTAATCAATGTCTGGTAATGGGAAAACTTGAAAACTGATGTCTTCAGGTCACACTCTTCTATTGTGTGCAGTGAATCCATATCTAGTGATCTTACAAACTTGATTTTCCACCGAGTATGAGCTGGAGCCTATGTCTCAAATTTTATTGTGGTTTTGCACTTTATTATTCAAGTTACCTGAGTAGCTAAAGATAAGTTTCTCTTAAGGATTACTAATACAGCAGTTAGTGTTGCAAAATGCTATTAGAAAATTTCTGCTGTGAATGTGGGTTATAACTGATATGATAATGTTAACATACAGAAGACAATTCTAATAAAAAAATAAAACTTTGTATATTTGTTAATGAAGCAAAGAAATGTCTTAATCACTTGTTTTAATCACTCTCAGCCTATAAAGAAATTAAGAGAACCTTAGATTGACTTATTCCTGGTTAAAAGTCTCTTGGTTTAATACTGATAAAACATTTTGTTTAAAAGTCTGTAAGATGTGCCAGGTGCCCACCTAGATACAAGCTTTATCTTGAGTTGACATAAAGTGGTAAGTATGAAATTTCACAGTGTTTTGGTGTTGGAACTTCCATTTATCCAGACAGTAAGATTGAAGTAGTGTACTGGTCTTGATTATGCATTATCTTTTCACATGATCTTATCTAAATTACGACTGAAGTGTTCCGTCTTAATGTTCTTTCCGGATCTTTGTATGTCAAGGGGAGGTGTGCCTTTTTTATTCTGCAGGTGTTATCGAATCTCTGTGTTTTACAAGAGAGTGTGTATGCTTCTCCGAATTGAGTGGGGAATGAAAAGATTATCTAGACAAGCTTGCCACAAATATAACTTAATGTATTCAATACTAATAACTGGATTTGGTAGAGCAGTGATTTTTATCATTTAACTCTGGAGCAGGCACTGGCTGTTCTGCTTGAGAATATTGCTTTGCCGTGCTCGGTCTGGCTCATCTTCCCGCAGGACTAGCCAGTGCCTTCTGAAAAAATGTGCTACAGGCAGCTTCTGCTCGTGAGGTGTGGGAACTCTTCTAGGTTTGCATAATGATTCAGTGCATTTGTTCACTTTGTTTGTCACTCCACTGTTTAGGTTTTTCTCATACTCTTCTAGGCAGATGTTGCTTTCAAAAGAGACTAGTAGGAAACGTTCTTCAGGAACAGAGCTGCTTCATAGCAGTAACTCTAGTGCTAAAAAAAAATAGGACTGAAAAGATGTTCCTGGGTGATCAAGTTTGGCTTCCTGGTGCAGAAGTCAAAAAGTACCATATAATGTTGGTCATAAATCTGTCAAGTTCTATTTTACAGGCAACTTCTTTGTCCTCATTCCTCTTGTTACATGTCACTTCAGAAGTCTGAAAGAAAAAAAAAGCCACTTCAAATATTGGAGTTTAATATGCTGCATAAATTTAATTTATGATGAAGAATTCGCTAACCTTGTCCACAATCAAATGTTCTTTTTCTCTCTTCTTCACTTAGTCTTGGGATGAATTGTACACCATCTTAGGCTTCGCTTCTTAAAGATACACAGTCCCACATTTTCAGTCCTCTCTAAAAAGAGAGGAGATGCTTGGCAATGCTAAATGTGCACCTTCGCGGCTGAGACAAAACAATTTGTCTTGTAACGCAAGCTTGAATTTTGCAAGAAAATTTATTGGAGATGGTGTCTTGAAGGTGGAGGAGGAGGGATCGGCTCATCTAGAGATTGCTGTGGAGGTGATGTGCTTTCTTAGCTTCTCTGTCCCTCTCTCCTGCCTCACAGCTTGGTTATGATTTTGTGACACAGTGCTTGATTTCTGAGACAATGCAAAATGCTTCTGGATAGGTACAACGCATAGCAATTGTTTGCTGGGTGGCATAAGATATCTCTAACTTATTTTGCACTTTGTCCTCCTTCACCCCCACCCGGAGGCAGCAGCTGAGGAAGCAGAACGTGCGCGCTGCAGGGTCTGTAGGCAGCACACTGTCATGCCAAGGACTCGCAGCGTGGGGGAGAAAAGCTCTTCACTCAGCGTTTACACCAGGACTGATTCCTAGGTGATCCTGTGTGATTCTCTTTAAGTCAGTATACATTGCATGTTTTCTTCGCAACTGTTTTTGCAAGATCTTTTTTTAATACCCATTGTAAGGAGGAGGAGTGCAGCTCGGCAATGTTTGAGGTGCAAGAATTGTTCGTGCCTGCATGGCACACACTCAAAGCTGGGACTGTGATAAGGATACCTGGACACTATCAGAGTGTGCAAATATAGGACAAAGGGTTTAATCTCTTCCCCTTTTCTGCCATCCTGCAGTGCTTCTTATCACAGGTCAAACTGTGTGAAGATCAGTAAGACTTTACCTGGCAGCACACGCAGTGAGACTCTGCAATTTTAGGAGTTGTTCCAGAAAACGTGCATTGTGTAAAGATTAGTTCGGTCAGAAAATTCCAGTTCAAAGTTTGTTTTTGGTTAGACTTTCCTACTGGTATCTCTTTGGGATTTGTTTCTTGCTATTAAAGATTCATAGGTGTTACCAAAGGCGGCCGTGGAGGGAAGTTGGGTTGTTTTTGTAGGGGCTGTCAGGGACTGGGACACTTGTGAGCACCAAGAGGAAGCGAAACAAAAGACTGAGCCTTGTGAGTGTTAAACTCTTCTCACCCTAGAGACAAAAGTGTTCTACTTACTAACTGTATTCAAGAAGGGAACATGTTTCTTAGTGATGTAATTCCATTGCTGGTGCCAAGGTAAGCAAAACAGATTTCTCAGTTGCTGATTTCTAGTGCACATTCAGATACGCTGTGTAAATGTTTGTGAATTTGCATTTGGTATCACAGTCAAAGGGATCATTGTACCTGATGGATATAATGATTTTAGAGAATATTTTGTATTATTTCACTAAGCTAAAAAGTTTAAAACCCTATATCTGAATTAGACCTATCTTTTTGACACTTTATTATTTCATAGTTGTGACTACTAGACTTTTCACAGTAGGTAATGGCTTTTTTCCCCAAAGCTGTGTTATTCCCCAAGGACAAGTGATGGGTGAAATAGAAGCCTGAGTGCCAGAAGTTTTAAAATAAAGAGAATTACATATGAACTACAGGTATAATTCACTTAAACTCCCTTTTTGCTGCTGGGCATCTAATCTCTGATAGAGCCACAGTGAAAAATACGGTGGAGGAATCTGAAAGCACACTGAGTTATAACCTTTAAGAAAATGCAGGACACTTTCATGGTAAGTGAATTTTCTAATTAAAATGTTAATTGTAAGGATTTTGCCTTGCTTATCGAGGAAAGCGTGGTAACCATTTTTCACTCCTGTTTGCATAGCCGTGTGGTATTAATAATTTTGTGTGGTTTTCTACATCTGCTTAATGAGTGACAAACAGAATTTTCTTAAGTGGCTTGGAACAGGGGATCAGAAATTCCCATCGAGGATGTAATGCAGTAAGGATAATAAAAATCGCCTATGAAGGTTAAGCAGCAAAACTCAGTCCTAGCTGCAGGTTTTCTCTGAATCTAGACAGTCTATACAATAACTGTGTCTAAGTAAAATTCCCATGCATGCGACATACAGCTGTAGACAGATTGTGACCTGTTAGCCCAGCACTAATATTTGGGGAGCTGTGCTGCTTATCTGAGTTTTGTCAAACTTAACACAAGTTCCTCTGAAGGCTCACAAAAAACCATGGTTGCTGCAGGTAACGGGAGAAAAAAATCCCGTCTGTTTCTGTTTGTTTGAGAATTGCGAAGTTTAAAGCACGAACAAAAATCTAATTGGAGCTGAGTTTTATCTGCATTTTTTTACATGGTTTAAAATACCAAAGCAAACATTTAACAGTAAAGCCTTGTGGAAGTTACTATTTTCTGTCAGAAATACCTGAATGAGAACTGAGATGCTCTTTTCAAAGTGAATACAAACGTCCACATTACCAAGACACAAAAGTAAAGTATGTGTGGTGTTTATTCTTTTTCCTTACAGTGTAAGAGGAGACCTTTATATCATGAAATACAAGCAATAACAACTGCTGACAAAGCCAAAGTGAAGTTCAACCTGTTGACCTCTTTCTGTCTCGATCTTTTTCTCATGAACATGGAATAATGCTTCTGTAATTCTCTGCCAATATACAGAAGCAACTTGCACTAATGCATAAGAAAAATACAGCTGAGGTGCAAAAAAAACCCCTGTTGTAATCATGTCTGTTAGACACAAATTAAAACAGCAAGGCTGATGCACTGGAATAATTAGAGATCAAACCTGCCATTTGGCCAATTCTCATTTACTGAGGTGTCAGGTGTGATGTGTAACCTTGTACCAGTGCTGCATCTGCAAGGACGCTGAGCCCAGCGGGACATGCTCGGTGTTCTCCTGCTGGCTTTACTGGAGGAGGAAGCCAACAGCCCCCAAAAGATCAGGTGAGGTTGCATTATTTACCCAGTTCTTGAAACACTCAATGAGCAGCTACCGCATCTTTCTCCACGTTATATATATTGCCATTCTAAAATGTAAAAAGAACCAGGTGCGAACCTTCATGACTGTTTGTTTAATGATTTTGGTAGAAAAATCGTTCTTTCCTTCTTGAGGCCACGAATGTGTCTCTTGGTGTAACTCTTGGGTTTGGGGCAACCACCTCTGGTCTCTGGGTCTAGGGTTGAGAGCACTTGGGTCCCTGCTCTGCCTGGAGCCGTTCTGTGCAAGGCAACAGCCTCAGCTCGGGGACAAAACTTTCAGCACAGACTTTTTATTTGTTTCCAGACTCTTCTGCCTCTGTAGTCTTTGAGGCTGCTTAAAATGAATGGAGTTGATTTGTACAAGGTACACCTACACACTGCCATTTATTTTCATAGCAGCAGTCACTGGGCTTCGTTTTGTGCGTTCAGACTGCAAGCTCCAATTTCAGTTCTTCTCCAAGCTATTAGTCACTGTCCTTTGAGCCTAACTTTAAGAACAAGTGGAAAAGTTCATCATCAAAAGTGCCTAAAGTAAATAGATTTTACTAGAGGAACAGCCCAGCTGCAAACTGCTGTCGCTTCTGTTCATCACTAGATAGTTGGTCTCTCCAAATCGGGTACCTGGAACTAAATTTTGGGAGTTGGCAGCTTTGTTGATTTTCTGACTTCTTAAAAGCTAACCCAAACCCTGTACCTTCTGCTACTTGTGTGCCTTGCAGGCAAAACTTCTCATCTCTTCTATATTTCCAAAAAGCTATTTGGAGGAGAACAATATGGTAGAAATGAACTTTACATCTGTTTCCTCGACATCTGAAAATTATCTGAAGCGGTGAGTGTTAGTCTTGTGGGGTTTTTGGGGAGGGTGTCAGTGGATGGTGATTTCAAGTTAGTTAAACCTTTAAATAATATCTAAAGAAGTTTCGATCTGAAGTCATGAACATGTGGTAACTCACCAAACACATTTTTGGTTATATGTACTATATAGGTGTATCTACTTACTGGTTGTTGGGATGACATTGCTTCTCTTCTAATTGCCTTTTACTGTACTGCTAGGGTAGTCTAACCATACAGTGTACACATTGTAGACTGTAGTGTATTAGTATAGTTTAATATATGGGGAGCTTACGTGTTTTGGGTGATTATGTTCAGGATCAATAGCAAGACTGTCTCTGCTTTGCTGAAATGATCTCTCCTTCCTATGAAGCAAAGAAGTTGCAAAAGCTGCTGCGTATCTTGGATTTTTGTAGCTGAATTAGCAACAGAAACCAGAGATAATTTTGCACTTCATCGCTGAGCTACTAAAGTCAGAAATCCAACACACAATCTATATCTCTGACAGATGATACACCTAAAATTCTCTGTCTTTTAGTCTCTGCAGTCAAAGACTGCTTTTCCGCTGACACATCTCAGCGAAAGAACTCAAAAGTTGGACAAAAGAATTCATGCTTTCGGGAACGGAACTTGTAAACTAGAAAGACAATGTTTGAAATTCTCTAACTATTAAAATAAGACTGAAACTTTCCTTACAAAATGTGTGACACTGGTACATTATTCCTGAGAGCTGCCTTTGTCGGTATTAAAAGATTTCCAGACGCGGCAGAGTTGGAAGCCTGTTTCCATAGGACAGTGTTGGTGTGTAGGGAAACCTGCACTGGCTTTAGCATGACTGTAGCTCCTGCTATTGTTTCCTCACAACCTAGCTTAAATGTAGCTTTGGTACACCTGTAGTTAATGAAGCTCTGTCTTTGATTTGCAAACACTATATAACTGTATATTCACAGTATATCAACTTCTTCCCAATGTGTAGTTACTGAACAGGCACCTCTAAGTTGAAAAGGAAAATCAAACCCAGTATTATTTTCAGTTAGAGAATTCGGTTTCCTTTTCCATGGATCGCTGTTGTTAGAGGGCCAGTTCACTTATTGTGAAAAATCCCTCCTTTGTGCTACAATTTTCAGTGCCATCGCTGTAGCGCTTTTAAAATAAATATAAAACCCCTTTAATATCTTTTAACCAGCCGCTGAACACCTAGTCCCCATTCTTAACTCTTCCCAAGGACAAAAATCAAACACTTTTCCTCGACACCGCCAGCAAATTCATGGCACCACAGGATTTATTTCCCATTTTAAGTAAATGAGGTCAGATATTACGTTGCATGTGACACAACTGGACATGGCTGCTGTGAATTGCCAGCCAGCATCCCTTCGACCTAGTGGGCAGCTTAAATTCTTACCTGTTCTGGTGTGATAAAGTAATAGCTGGGACAGAGCCTGGAAGAACAGGGATGTGTTCTACTCTGTAGTGGACTTGTGCATGTATTTGTCTCGTTTTTCTCCTGCTGCTGCTGTATGACTGGCATAAGCCATATGGCTTTTTCTTAAAAGCCGTGTATCGGTTGTTTTCTCTCTCCTTTCAGTGCAGTTTTGACACCAGAGCAAAGACTGGCAGAGAACAAGGGCGGCCTTGTCTCAAAGGGTGGCTGTGGTTCCTGCGATCCTAACCTTTGTCTGACCCTGATCAACGTGCTTAATTCCTCCCTGCCTCAGTTCCCTGTTCATTATTTAAGGAGCACACACAATGGGGCCCTGATTTCAGCCACGTTACTGTAATAACAATAAAATTTCCCAAGCATAAAGGAAAGATTTGCAAGCCAATGAGTCTGTCAAATTTGGAGTGCTGCATAGTCTTTAGAATGAGAAACACTTTAATGTGAGCAAAGGCAAATCACTTACATTCAGAAGCTAGATGGTATCCTCTAAATATTTTAGAATTGAGATAAAGTAAATAAGTCTATCTTCCAGCTAAAGAGCTCAGGTAATTTTCTGCATGGATTATATTGCCGGAAGAAAATCAGAGAAACAGATACTGGGGGAGAGAGAATAGTCATAATTTGTAGAAAATGGTTGTGTGGAGGGTGAAAATCTTTACTATTTCATTAAAATGTCTACTGCATGTTTTCTTCCCAGAGTAGGAAAATACTATGGTATCTTACCAGGCTCATTCCTCCACTTACAGAGGTGCCAGGTGGAACTCATCTACAGTTCCCTGCAGCTCCGTGATGCTCTGTGGACCGTGATGTTATTTGGACGTCTTGCGGACACCTATTGCTACTGCCCGTGTGCCCTGCCTTTCCTGCCGTCAAGCGCTGGCATCAGTAGGTACCCTAACACCCATCCTCCTCCAAGACAGTGCTGGCTGAGATGGCTGCTTTATTCCAGATGCAAGGCTTCTGGGGCTGCCGTATAACGTGCTAGCTCCCTTTCGTCAAGGAGGAATGGGAGCCAAAATAAGGGTCTTACCCACCTTCCCTAGATGCTTAAATAGGTTTTATTTGTGTCGTAGTTAAAATTTCTGAGCTTTGTCTTTTTTCTAAAGATCAGGAACTTGAACACAGTGTCCTCTTTAGCATCTTTTCTATTTTAAGAATACAGTAGGAGCTCTTAATCTTTATGAAAAATTATTCCTAAGTGGTCTCTGTTTCAAACTTACTTCAGAAATACAAGCGTTATTTATTGTATTGTAATACTGAGAGTTGTCAGTTCAGAGTGGGGTCTTGTTACATTTCATTTTGTGCGGAGATACAAGACAAATTAAGGGTGAAAGAGCTCGGAGTTCAAAACAGTATGACTCACAGAATAGGAAAGGAGAGTTTTGCCAGAGATCACTGGTATAATGTAAGTAGAAATAAGGTTTCCTTTTCCCCAGCCTTTGTCCCAACTATTGAATTACATCGCTTTGTTATAGTCCAACCAGCCTCTGTAAGGGGAAAAAGACCTATTCTTTGATTTCAGTGACAAAGACTGTAAGAACAGAATGTCACAGAAAAAAAAAAAAACCACACAAAGGTAATATAATTTGCAGTATCACATAAAAAAAAAAAATCATTTGATGTAAGGTGGTGGGGAACAGGCTGACCTTTGACTTCAAGCTCTGGTCTGGTCATACATTCTGCCTCCTCCTAACCCTTGGTCAGCATTGAAAACAGTGGAGAGCAGGGCAAATCGACTGTGTTAAAACAATATATCTAATCGTTTGCTTCAGAGGCTCTTTGCAGGAGATAGCAGCAATTCTGCTGTACAAATTCATTTAAAAATTTAATTTAAAAATTACATTTTGTAACTGAGACAAGTTGACCAAAGAATTACAGAATGGAAAAAGAGGAAAGCGAGAGGGAGATGGTGGTGTCAGAAGGGACAGAAGAAAATGTTTTTACATTAAGCACCCTTGTAGGTTAGACCTACGGACCCAGCTCTGAAGAGGTTTTGTCACACTTTAACATAACATCTTTGTGGTTAAATATGTGCTTACAATATGCCAAGTTGTTTGGTTTGGGCTAATCGAGGCTTAAATACTGTGTCTATTGAAAATAAAAAATGAAACTGGTGTGCATGTATTGGGAAATCATTGCCCTAATACTTTATCGATGTAGTAGGAACTAACAATTAACTATTTCTTTCTCTTTACTACAGAGTAACACTTCTAAGCAGCCTGACCACCTGACCTTGAAGATGACATTTTGAGAGTCCTGTGCTGGAAAAGAGGCAGATATTTTCTTTTGATCTCAGTGAGTCTAGGCAGATTGGTCACATACAGAACATCTACGGGGTAGATCTTGATGGAAGAACGACTGTGGTCACCAGTGTGAGAGCCAGGAGAAAGCATCCCATGATTATTCTCCTGAAGCAGAGTAGGTGGAGCATCCCCAACACTTTTAGTGTCAGGGTAGTATTTTATAATTATAATGGACAATGTTGCGATGACTCGGAAAAGTGCATGTATGGTTCTGGCTACCCCTGTTCAGAAAAATTGCCTGGAATGGAAAGGGAACCAGGGAAGTGCGGTTAAGAAGATCAAGGGACTTGATTAATCTTTTTGTGAAGAGAGATTAAGGGTTTGGCTTGTTCAAAATCTAGTCAAGGTCAGAAGAGAGATTATGAATATCTATTTAAATATTTGGGATAGATAAAAAGAGAATTGCTTCAGCTACGAGCTGATATGATTGTATGATCGAATTATTATGACTGTATGATGACTACAGTTGTGTTAACTACTAAAAGTGGGGTTTCCTCCTTATTTTGGGAAGAAGTTGTGTCTTCTTCTGAACACCTTATAAAGAAAAAGAACCTAAAAGGATTTTGAGTTCTTGGAAGACATTGTATAACTGAGTGGGAGAGTTTCTGGGGACAGGAAATTAGGTGAAGTCTATAAATACCTGAGGCTTATCTACATCTAAGGGAAGAGGGTTACAGGCTATTGAGTGACTGCTTTCCACACTAATATTTGCACTGTAGCCATCACATCCTTTGCTGGTCACGGGTGGGGCCCAGGAATTCACTTCCCTACAGAATACTGTAGATTCTTTTTTATTTATTTTTGGCGCTCGTGTGCATGGCAGGGGGAATCTTTGGACTTTTCTTACGTTCCAAGTGAATAATTTGGCTGGAGCCAGCTAGAGATAGTGCTGGTGGTCCTCTTGGAGTAAATGCTTAAGCACCTGGATAGTGTAAACTCATTGTGTATCTGATGTACTACAGGGGCGTAAGACAGCAGCAATTCCCTTTGTCGTGCTATAGAGGTCTTACAAACTGTAAATTGCTTGGAAGGGGGGTTGTGACCTGGAGCCTGTGGTGATATATTGAATAGAGGTACTGAAGCTGCGTTCTCATGTAAAGCTAACGGAGCTTCTTCGACTACAAAATTATTTTGGAATAAAAAGTGGCACTTTGGACTTTGGATTGAAACTAGCTGTAAAAATGGATCAAAGTTTATACTTAATTAGCAAAATAAAAGTGCAAATGGGGGCAATATTATTTAAACAACAATAAATCAAGATTATTAGCTCAACACTTGCAAAAGAAAGTTTTACCCTTTTTAAAAAATGCTACATATAGAAATTTAATTTTTAGGCATTTATTTATTTTTTTTAAAAAGTCAAAATTGAAACGTTTCTAGTAGAAGAAAACTTGTGATTCGGCTTAAACACTTCTTATACATCGTGATGAGAAAAATGATTTTGTTTTGTTTCCTTTTGACTTCAGCTTTCAGGCACCAAGACACAATGTGAGTTATTCTGTCTCTGCTCTTACTGTCCCACTGGCAAAGCATTTAGTGTGGATTGCTTAGCACCTTAGAAAATCAAGGTATATTTACATTTCATAAAGCAGAGATCCTCATTTTCATGAGTGAAATAAGCTATTCTTCCAATATATCACTTGCAGTCTAGACTCTCATGATAATTTAAAATATAGACTAGGAGGAATAGCAATAAGAAAATATTAATAGACTTGATACAAGAATTAGTTGGGATACACAAGTATTATGAAGCTGAATTTCACTTTATTTCTCATATTTTTATTTAACATAAAAATGAAAGAGTCGGCATTTACTAGGATAGGCAGGAATTTTGTCATGAAGAGACAGGGTTGTATTCTCCACCACCCTCCCCTTATCCCCTGCCCAAAATTCTCCACCACCCTCCCCTTATCCCCTGCCCAAAATAAGTATATACTTCTTGCTAGTAAAGGAAAACTGAAGAAATCGAGGTAAAATATGTGCTGTAGGATAATTGGTTAGGAGATTACTAATAAGATACAGGACCTTCCAGCCAAGTTCACCAGATCAGGTTGAGCCCAGCAACCAAAAATCGTTACCACCCGACAGCTATTCAATGGATCATCTGAATCAAGTTTGTGGTCTCGGGTGTCCAAAGCTCAGCTACCCCCACCCTCATTAGAAGTGGAATGAATTTACACCTTTCATCAGAGCTTCATCAGAGTGACTGGCCCACAGGGAAGGCCATACTACTGTATATTCCCCAGGGAATTGAAAAGTATCGGAATTATCTTTTTTGAGCTAAACAGAATGTGTGAAATTCACTCTTGTCATTACAGTTGTAGATTATGGCAAGTGGTGGCATATATGCTTCATCCCTTAAAGCGGAATAAACTCATCCCTGAATGTTAGGGATGTCTCCAAAACTATCAATTCTGTCTAAAGTTCAAAATACATACCTGCCTCTTCTTTTTTCAAATAATGATCTTAATGCATCACTACTGCACGCTGGCACAGCTTTCAGTATTCTTTTTGGTGAGATCAGGACTGGTCTTCTGAATCACTTCAGAGCTCTCTATATATTTAAAGACAAGGCTGACAAGAATTATAATTTGAATGTGTTTTGTGCTGATAATTAACAACTATGGATGGGTTATTTTAAAGATGATAACAATCAAGCTATTTTGGGATCTTTAAGAACTGGTGGCATGGATACAACTCCAAATAAAGCTGGTTTGGCTCCTTGGTAAATACAATTCTAGATTTGTGAGCAACAGAAGACATACTGTAGTTATTTTCTTGCCCTTTTAGAGTCTCTGGGGTGAAAGGTGTCAACTGAGAAGAGATTAGAGCAGATATCTGTAGCAATCAAACATGCTGCTACCGCTGGGTAGCGGCAATAACCAGTAACTGATTCATGGAAGTTTCTGTATAATCCATGTTATTAGAGGGATGTATATGAGTTATTGAATGCATTACTTTTTCTTTGTGGTGGCTCTTCTATAGCTGTTGTTTTTGCAAGTAAACAGATTTGCTTCTGTAACCCAAATTCTGGCAAGAACTTTTCTCAGTACAGACTGTACTGCCGTGCTTGTACAGGAGCGCTGCTACGTACCCGCTTTGATACAAAGCTTATGATCAGCATGAAGTTGTTCTAGCATTTGGAGATACTAATGTTTGGGCGCTCATTAGCACTTTAAGCATAATGTCATAATTATGTTTTGATAAAAATTCTGTAATAACTTTTAATTCAGTTTCAAATGAAAAATCTGTCATTGAGTAAATGAGAAGGCAGAGTCCTCATTCTTCTCATCTTCATCTTTTGCAGAGAGTGGATTTCTGTAAACCCAGAGTTTTTTGGTAAGTCTTTCTAGGCTGAGGGAGACTGTGATGGCATTCATATACACTGTAGGGTCACAAAGCGTGTGTAGGGGAAAAAAAAAAAAAGTAGTCAGGTGAAAGGATAGCACTGGCACAAGAACATACATAAATAGGCCTTGAATGATTTAGGTATGCAATTATCATTAGGGCAGCTAGTTTTAGTACAGCTGTCCAGTGGGAACGGTAAGAAGAAAATACAAACTATCAAACAACAAGAAAATTTCCAATTGGCATTACTTCATTTGAGTGAGAGGTTATTAAATTTCTGGAAAGACTTTGTAATACATTGCTCGCAGCATCACAAGTTTCGACCCACCGGCTGAAGAGGTTTGTTCTAGTACTGTACCTATGCATGACCCGCGTGAAATGCGGGAAGGAAATATATCACTGAATTGTAAGATGATGGAAATTACAGGAGGAAAAAAAAAAACCCTCTCATGTCATTTAGTCCATTCCCTTGACAGCACGGAACATGAATTCAGTCTCACTGTTAGAGCTTTTTCTAATATTCAGGATAAATTACCCTCATCCTAGCTGCATACCATTCCTCACATTCATAATCGTTGTGCTACACTAAACAGGTTTTTTTTTTCTATTTATGTTGGCTGCCTTTAATGACTCTCACACCTTGTCACCCCCTTATTTGTCACATACCCCGGTTGTACACACTTAGGTCTTTCGGCCTCTCATGAGAAAACCCCCTTCTGTCTCATTAAGGAAAGTAGCCACAGCGGTGATGCTAAAATGCAAAGACCAGCCAGATAGGGACTGTTAATAAGATGGCAGCTCCATGCTGCAGTTGGTGCAACTGCCTTGATAAGTGTCCTGATTTGAAATTTCAAGGTTGACAGAACCTTTTTCTTCCCTTTTTTTTT
>VXBH01006439.1:494536-519503 GCA_013400035.1 Rynchops niger
TTTTTTACCTCCTCAAGTTAGGTCTGTCTTTGGCAGGTACAAGTTATTTTCTTCACTGCTCCAGTTTCCTTGTTCAGGTAGTTCCTCTTAACAGGAAAGCTGCAATCTTTTATTTTTCCGGAATGATCAAATGATCTTTCCCCTCAGCATGTCACGGTATTGCAGTGAGCAGTTACGGCTGCTGGAGTACACGCAGATTTAATCCTTTACTTAGGGTGCGAGAATTGTTTTTCCTCTTGGGGGCTGGATCCCTCTGCAATGAAACTCCCAGGCCCCGGCAGCTATGCTGGTGTGTCCCTGCCGGCGGTCTGCCCCTTGGAGAGCGTTTTGCTGAGGATCTGGATGCTCCTGAAAAACCATTGCGAAGAATGGAGTAAGACATCATCAAATTGCTGAAAATCAAATGCTGTGCTTCTTAAAACAGATTTAGCATTGCAGTTTTCAGAGCAATATCTGAGTTTTCCCCTTTTTGAGCACTACCGTAAAGAAATTCGTTCCATCTCAGCCTGCTCCTTTTCCCCAGTTTTCTCGTCTGTAAAGTTTTTAATTTGTCGCATAGTTTGATGTTGTGGAAATTACTTTAACATCACCTTTTAGTCAGACGTTCTCTGAGGAGCATGACTTACAATATAATTTACTCAGAAACGAGTTTATGTCTTTGTTACAAACTGCAAATTACCAAGCTGGTGAAACACGACTTCTCATAAATGCCACTTACAACCTTGCAGATTCACGTCTTTCCGTACGGACCGCAGAGCAAAAATTAAAAATGCATTTGGGTTTTAAGTAGAAAAAATGGGGATTTCTCGGGTAGTTATGCATTTTGATCCCATCGTGCTGTAGAGAAACTGTGTGTTCGTGGAACAAGAATTAGTGCACATTGTAAACATTAGATGCCAGGTTTGCCTTGCTGGGTGAGGAGTAACCAGCCTAATAGCACGGGCAAAACTGAGGTCATTTATGGGAAAGCACTTCAGAACTGTGTTTAGAAAGAGCAATGGTTTAGGAGTAGTGGTTCCCAAGTCCGTTGCCAGCATTCACCCTTTGTGTAGAGATCCTATCTATATAAGCGATATATACCACCTAGCGGTGCAGCGGCTTTCACCACAGTGGATTCCTTTCTCGCTCCCTTCTAAACCAATGGATCTCCTTACAACTTTGAGCCCGTAAAGCTTGATGCCACTCAATACCTTGCAGGATTAACGTTAGCCAGCGCGACGGTTGTCAAGTACACGTCCTTGTTCTCTCTAGAGTCATATCCAATATGTGCTAAGAACCCTGGCAGGTCTCCAGAAACACACTTAAGCATGTGAGCAGTCTGTAATTGAAGCATGAGCACTTGGGACCCTGCAGGATCCACCATCTCTGGGACTTATTCAAGCTAAATGCAACTCACTGTAATGGGGGGAGCTTCCTTAGTCTTGCCATCAGCCTGCAGGTGAAGTTTAGTATCTTTCTTAACTACATGCCTAGTTCCATATAGATCAATTTCTGGAATTATTATTTTTCTCATAGTTGCATACAGTTCTTCATTAAATGCCTTTATTTAAAGTGCAACCAGTGATATTAATATACTGGTGCTGGTGTGGCGAGACAGTGAGTCTCGTTTACAACTACGTGTTTCGGTATTGCCCAACGACTTTATGTTCTTGTTTTCTACTCTCAACTCAATTATTATGTTAAAAACTTTAAAATTAATTCACTCTACTAATTTACCATGATTTATTGTTATGGTGGCTGTGATCATATATTGTACCACTATTTTTTACCTGTATGCATATTACCCGTCAGAGTGAATTATCACATCAGTTAAATGGTGGCTGTGATTTAAAAAGACAAATCAGCTTGCAAAAAGAGAAGGTTCAGTTTGGAAAATAAGTTTGTTGAAATTCCAGGTAACTGAAGGTGGAATTCAAAGGGAAAAAAAAAACAAAAAAAACAAAAAAACCACATTATGTCCCCCCCTCCACATAATAAATGTTTAGATTTTAAGATAATATATTAAGGATGTCATCCACTCATTTTGTGAGAAATGGGATAGTTCATTAAGTAAAATCTCTGCCTTTCCTGGATGGCCTCTTGCAGAAAGGGATATAGGGCAAATGTATGGGAAAACCCCTGTTTGAAGGAGCCTGCACGTCAATGACTTGTCTGCATTTAGTTATTGGTATCTTGCAGCTGTGTGTTTTCAGGAACGCCACAAAGAATGGACCCCCCGTCGTTCCTGCGGAACAGGCAATTTCCGATGATCTGTAGCAGTTACTGCCAGAGACTCATTAAAAGCCCTTTACAACATCCCAAGTAAATATTGGTTTAGAAATTGCCTGTTCATTTATGTGCACAACAGACCATGATATTTCCGTCTCAGCCGCTGGTCTCTCCCATCAGCCCCTGTACGTTTCCACAGGAGATTTTTACCCTATCGCTTCCCAACCGGCCTTAGTGGCTGCAAAGCTCAGGTATAATATTTCCAGGTCTTTGGAGACCCTTCCAAAATGTAGGTCTGCCAGTGCTGATGCTTCAACTTTTCTCTAATGGCTCTAACTTCTTTCTGTGTGCAAGAACAAGGGATTTTAGACATAATGGCTTTGCTTCCTCCCTTTTGCCTGATTATAAAACAAATACGTTTCAATGCAGACACATCAAATGAGAAAGGCACGAACTGTGGAGAAGAAAATGAGCGTGATTCATTAGCTGAGCCATTGTACTGAGATCAGAAACGGGACTGATCGCAAACCGTGCTCTTTATCTACTTTGTGACCTTGGCTAAATCACCTGTTTGCTTTTTTTTTTTTCCCCCCCTCCACACACCTTTTGAACATGCAGTAGGTAAGACTGTCTAGACAAAGACTGTGTCTTAAGAATAGGTGACCAGAAGGGCTAATGAGCATCACCGAGCTGATTCCCCTGCAATTGCAGGCACCTCTGCGCTGGGTGTTGCGGTTTAGGTCTCACCACCGCCCCTACCGCAGGTCACAAACCCCTCTGAAGCTCGGCAAATGTAAAATCTTTTGTAAAGGAGTATGAAAGCCACAAAATATAACATGCCAGAGTAGGAACAGGCTATCAGTGGAATATATTGTGTACTCATGTAGTGAATAATAGCACAACGGGGCCCTGGCTATTGATACAAAACAAATAATAATGGAAAATGGTGGTTGACACCTCTTTATAAAGCAAACCAAAATGTGTTTAGTGGGAAATGAGGGAAATAATAAGCAAGGCAGACCTTCTGCAGGGTGAGGTATTCATTGCTGAATCCCATTCTGAAGCAAAAACTGGAGGTAATTGGTGATTTCTCTATTATGTTCACAGGTGTTGAGGATCTGGGGCATTCGGTATCAGCTGTGCATCCAGAAGATTGCTGGCTTGTTCCCGGAGATCTAAAATCCTATTCTTCTCTCTATTTAATGAAGCTCAGAGGTGCCCCTTTATCTCATTTAATAATGAACTGATGATACTGGAAATGGAGCAGGAAACTAGAAGAAGGGTCAGAGGCGGTGAGGAAGCTGTTAGTCGTGTCTGAGCAATTTGGTCTTGAAGCAGGTAAAGGAAAAAGGCAAAATGACCTTTCTGCATTTCCCTGATTAAAAAAAAAAAAATAAATTGAAAGTGTGTCCTTGGAATAGATTTCCAAAAGTTCGGTGGGATGCAAAGAAACAGCCCTTTACTTTGGAGAGGAAATTATCTCATACTGATGTAGCCTAATTGTGATGTTTTGTGACGCTCCCTGGAGAGAAATATGAGAAGTCTGCTTCTCCTGAATTCCTGTGGAACTGGCACCATAGCTGAAGTGCTCCCGCCTTTCATATTGGAAAGCTATTTAGTTTCTGATAAAGGTTCAGTGTTTCAAAGAGATGCAAAATCTTCCTGTGTCCTGTGCCTCAGTGAAACAACCGTAATGGAAATAAACCTCCTCATCCGAGATGTTCTAGGGTTATCTCTGAGGAAAGCTAGTCCTCGTGTGGCTGACAATTCCCAATGAACTTGGTTATAAAATTCCTCTTTATTGCCACCTTTCCCTATCCCTGAGGTTAATTCTGAAATATGCGTGAAACGTAATTAGTGCAGATCCATTTCCGCCAGCACGTTTTACACAAGCGGCTCTCAGTGGCAGACCTGGATGTATTCATACTAAAATGATTCAGTTAAATGTAATACCACTTGGTATGCAGCGTGAGTGTTGTTTGTCTTCACAGTACTTTAATGATGCACTGCAGTCTTCGGTATCGAAGCACTACCTGCATCTCAATGAAGAGCCATGGTTGCTATCTGGGGGAACGCCTCTGATAACATTTTCTAGGGCTCAGCCCAAACAGCATCTTTTATTTACTGCTTGAGATGCCAACCTTAGAGCGTATTGTGTTCCGATACAGGGTATCGTGCCTTCTTTTCATCGCTTGGTTTGGTGCAAATGAATGTTTATAGCATGGCAGCAGTGCTACAACCTGACTGAAAAAGAAAAAGGAAAAAAAAACACCCTAAAACTCAAAGAAAAGCAGCCAGTGATCCAGTTTGCAGTCAAAGCCATCTATCTGTGCCCACCTGTCTGAAAGCACAATTCATAATCCCTCTGGACAGAGTGTTCTCAGGTTGAAGAAACAAATGTTTCCTAAATGCATCTCCTAAAGCTGTAAGAGTAGTTAAGATTATTTTAAAGTCTGTTTACAAGAAGTTACTTTGCTGTTTCATTAATGGGGACGCTAATGCAATCTCTTCTTAGGAGCCTGTATGGTTAGCAATTATTCCTTTACAATTTTTTTGTCAGACATCACTCAGTGCTAAAACAGCTTTTAAGAATCGTTGGAGCTTATGATGGTAAATTGTAGGCTGAATTGTCTTCCCTAAATAGCTTTTGGTGCACTTGAAGTCTGTCATCTTCAAGTCTTGCTTGTGTTTGGACCAGGCTCCGAAGGCGAGACAGGTATTTGAGAGGGTTTTTTTCCTGTCTGGGGAAGCTGTATCAAAATGTCACCCGCCAGCGTGTAAGCGGGAAATGGTGTGTCTCTAGCTCAGTATAGATGCATCGCGCCTAACAGACAAACAGTGGTGCGGGCTTAGAGCCAGAAGGGGTAATAGCAGCCTTCTGGGAGTCCTCACGGGAACGCGTCTGCGGCCTAAGTCACTGTTTGAGCGGATAAGGAGGAGATACGGGACTTGGTCTTGATGTTGGGGTAAATGAGCTTCTGAAGGGAATGACTTCTGCTCTGGTAGCTCGGCCTAACCTCCCGCGTGGGCTGGAGAAGTTACTGAAAAAGCTGAATCCTCGGCTTGGTATCCTGCCTGGATTTCAGCTACAACTGTTGTGTTTTGCCCGTTCAAGTCCCCTTCCACTTATAATTGACTAAGAGTTCTTCCTTTACTGCCCTAATGCTCTATAACATACGCATGCATTTATTGTGGCAGTAGCAGAAGCTCCCTGGGCAGTGGACCAATTCCCGGATGTTTTCTGTTTAAGACTTCAAAGGGATTTGGAATATTAAGTATAAAATTATTTTTGTTATTAGCAAAGTGTTACGTAGCAAGAGGAACGTTGTTTTTAAGGTACGTATGTTTTCAGTTTAGCTGTTGAACTTGAAGGCTCCCTGAGCCACAATATCAGAATCCAAAGGAAAGGATGGCTATGACAGCAGCAGCACTGGATGCTTTTATTTTGGGGACAAAAACATCTATAAGGATTTTTTGGTAGTGATATTCAAAAGTTAGCATGCCTGAATTTGGATGATCGTTTTGATCTGATGTAACACTGACACGTTAAATACCCAAACACAGAGAGTAATTTGCGATACAAAGTGCTGCCGAGAAGGCGATACCAACGCGGCAGTGCTGAGCAGCCCCTGGCATGGAGACCTGTGTCACTGCTCGGCTGAGTGACAGTTCCCTGTCTCAATCTTTTTAGATTAAATGCTTCTTTGGCCCTCTTACTGAATTTTTGCCATGCTTAAAGCAGGAGTAATGGAGAAGTTGATACCTGTGAACAGGAGAAAGGCTATTTTTTACCTTTGGGATTCTAAAATATTGCTGCGTACAGCGCTCATGGAAAAAATCTTGCCCTGGCCAAATGGAAACCCGCTGCTCAGAGAGTCTGGGCTTTTTATCAAGTGGATTCCCATGTGAAATTAAGCCTGAATTTAAATTCTGAAAAATTCCCTGTTTAAAATTGGGATAAAATGGTGGTTATTGGTTGTTAGAAATCTTTTTGCTTGCTGCATACAACTTAGCAGTCTCTTCTTACTTCTGCATACAACATTTCACCTAACTACTGGGGAGGCTCAGAGGAACAAGGTAAGATGTTGTTCCACAGCGGTTTGGGAATAGATGCGTAAATACCACAGCTAATTCTGGATGCAATGAGCATCATGGGTTTGACATGAAAAGTTGCCTTTTTAGTTCACTTTTTCTGAAAAGAAACAATTTTTTTCAAGAAAGCTTGTAATAATATAATACCCATGTGAAGGAGAGCAGAATAATCTCAGAAAAGCTTAGAAGACAAGTCTGCTAGACTATTTAGATGAATCAGCCGCTTCCGCAGAGCATTTCTGTCTCGCGTCTATAAATGGACATGATCTAGATGATTAGATTTATTTCCCTCAGATATTTGGGGTAGTTAGTGTCTAGATTTATACTTAAATTCTTGCCCTGTGGCTTGTGTTTTTTATTATTAAAGCTAGGTTTGCTTTTTAGTATCCGCAGCCACGCTTGGATGTGAAGATTATAAGTACGTCTATGGCAGGTACCTGTGAAACGTGAGTTTTCTGGGCTGTAGGTGTGTATCTTCACTGCACTGGTGTATGGCCCTTTGGTAGCCCCTGCCCTGTGTTTTATGTTCCCCTCTGCTGTTTAGTTGTCTTCTCATTCATTTTTAGATGCTGACTTTCCCGAACTGAGCAGTGTCTGTCTGCCGGGAAGTACAGCTATTGAGTTTGCCATGGATAAATACAGAATTGTATTCTAGAAAAGTTCCCTTTTTACCACCCTGGAACAGTGCTGAGGGTCAGCCAGAGCTGGGCAATGTGCTCCCTTTCCGCCAGCATATACTGCAAAATCTGAGTTATTCAGTTAGGATAGCGTCTGCCTGGTTTAAAAGCCAAGATTTAACTACGCAGGTGTACACTGCAAATAGTTTGCAATCACCGACAAATGTATTATGAAAAATACCTATTAGAAATAGTTTAAAAACGGGCGGAAAAAAAACCCCTCTTACAACCTCTCATCCAGAAAACTGGTCTTTGCAAAAGCTAGGAAGTGAGGCGTGGAATTTAGTGCTGAATTCGACGCTACCCTCACCGTTCCTGAACTGCTCCCACCACGGGCGTGGGTGAGCTTGGCTAGGGCAGCCTTCGCAGAAGTAACCAGGCGGGTGGCTTTGGTATGAAGTGTTTGTTAGGTCAAGTGAATCTTGACTTTTTCTGCTTTGGTAATCAAATCTTGCAAGGCTAAAGATGAAACTTTATTGTTTAGTTTCTAGAAGTTGTCTGGAGCTGTAATCGTAACTCTCCAGTCCTGAACCAATTTGCCCACCTTTCTGACTTTTCTGTCATTGGGGTACAACCGTGTTTTCTGGGTCTGTTGTGCCTTTTATCTGACAATTGTGACGTAGTCAGCAACAGAGCTTACATTTCTTGGTGTCAGTCCTCTTAAATTTTCTTTTTTTAATTGTTTTTTTTTCCCCGTTTCTTTAACGCTAGATATGAAATTCTCTTACGGTCCTTGTTTAAATTACCTTGGATGAGCTGATCATAAGCCTTTGCCTGCCAGCTGCCGGCCACAGAGAAGTGGGGTCCCAGGAAGCAATCCTGTGCCATTAAAAGTTGTTCTAACATATTAAAAACTTCTGGTAATGGAATCTCCATTAATTCCTCAAATAATTTATTCTAGACCTGTGTTCTCCTAACAAAACAAAAAAGAAAGCTTTTAAAAAGCTTTTTCTGGTGTCTAACTGGATCTTGCTTCCTGCAATTTGAGGGCTCCCGGTGCTTGCCTGTCCTCCCATGGTCGCAGACAACAGGTGATTCCCTTCTCACAGTGCAGCAGCCTTCGGGGAACTGGAGATTGTTGTCGTATCTCGCCCCAGTCCTCTCTGTGCTAAAATAATCACGCACCTACGCCTCCTTGCTCTCCTTGGTCCGTATCTTCTCTGCACCTGCCTCCAGCACTGGGCTGGTGTTGCAGTGGAAGCCTTACCAGTTCTAATACCTCACAAGCCTTGCCGATGTGTAAACGTATCACTAACTGCTGGGTTTTGTAAGAGAATAACAGCTAAAATGATGATGATTTCTGTCTCCACTGGCAGGTGGTGCCTCCCAGTTCCATGTCACCAGATCCCTTCCATCATCCGGCTGGTAAATGAAGTCCCTGCAGGGAGCCAGACCTCTGCCCACGGGGACGTAGCACGCCCTCCCACTTGGGCAGTAAATCACGACAACTCTCCACCTGCTTTGCCTCTCTCCTATAATAGTTTCATCTTGACAAGTAATTAGGAGAATGTCTGCCTAAAATCAAGATATACAAAATGAACTGCTTCTTTCCGCGATGTTGCTGTGAAAGGAAATGAGATACGCTTTGCTCTTGATGAGGGCGTGATGGCCACTGCTCACCTCTTCTTACCCTTTCCTGTTTACCAGTAATATGATTATATTATTCCGGATTATTTTTTTCCACTACTATGGAAGTAGTGCTGTCTTGTTTTTCATTTCTCATCTATTTTCTCCCTCTTCTAGCAGACAGGGAAAACAATTGCCTTTTAAAGTTTCCTGCTATTGTGCTTTTTTTCCATGATTCTTGAATTAGAACTGTTAAGATTTTGAGGTTCATTGGTCAGGCTTTGAAAACATCTGTCTTGTCTGATTATGACCTGACCTATTTCAGGGAGAGCTCTTTTACCCTTCTGTCACTGACGTTAACCACCTGCTTAACATCTTTAATAAGACTAATTAACGCATTGAACACGTTGGCTGCCTTGGCATTGCCAAAGTATTACACTCTCTGTAACAAACCAATATTTTCCCCTGGTTTTCCTCTTATTCCTAATGCATTTACAGAATGAGTTCTTATTATCTTTTAACTCTGACAGGTTGCTTCTCATATGCATGTGACTTGGATTTTTTTAAATTTAAATGTGTTTAACTTTTTAAAAAATGTTCTTTCACTTTTGTACGATTCTACTGTTCACTGCTCTTGATTCTGCTAGTTGCTCATAAAACTCTCTCTCTCTATATATATATATGCACATATGTATAAAACCACCTGAAATTCATGGTCTGTGGTGAGCCATGATAGCTCCTGTGCTGTTTTTCCCTTTAACTTTACCAGCGTAGTTTTGGGAATAAATGAGATAATCTCTTGTCTTTTTTCCCCTTCCTTTCCTTTCTGAGCGACCTGTACCCTCCCGGTATCCTTCAATAATCAGCAGAGAACTTAGAATGCGTAAGAAAATGCCAACATTCATGTCAGAAGGAAATTTTCTTATCGTCAGAGTTTAGTTTTTGCTCTGCTTGAGCTGTTTTTAAGGGCAGAAACAGTCCTTGTAATGTGGTAAGCATGGAGTATATTGCTTCTCAAATAGGTTTAAGTAATTCAATAAGACCTTCTGCAAGGCAGCATCACGCTGCCTCACGTCAATGAAATTTTTTTACAAGTATACAGAAAATTTCTGATAGTTTTGACCAATAGGCTAGCGTTATATTTATGGCCATAAGCGTTAGGATCTAACATTAGTCTATGCCATAAGTCTTCTCCAGTTCAGTTGTATGCCTTGGCTGCAAAACCCAGGGTATTTTTTTAGGTTTGCATTGCATTATGAAGAAATACAACTCTTAAAGTTGTCTTTTAAAAAATTCAGAGAAATAGTGAGAAACTTTTGTGAACAGAGTTTGGAAGGTAGCATGTATTTGCTTCCGGGAAAAATTCCGGAATTATTTTAGCAGGAGACAGTGCGGTGTGTCTGACTTGTGAGATGAAATAACGCCGAGCGAGCATGAAGCACCGCACACGAACAGTGGCGCAGTCACGAGCTGCCATGCGGGAGGCTGACTGCCAAGCCTCTGAAGTTATCAAGTGCCTGACAGTTTTATTTTATAAAAATAGGGATATAGCTGCAATAGTACAATTAGAAATGACCCTTTCTGATGCATTGCAAGATGATTTCTTGACTTTGGATTGCAGTGAGGTGATCAGACGTGACTCTGATATAAGTTTACAGCAAACCATAGTAGGAGCTTGTCATCTTTGAGCGAGTTAACGTCCACACAGAAAAGAGACAATCACAGTGGATTTTAAATGAAATTTCTCCAAACTTGTAAATCTGATCTTACTGATGAACTCTAAAGTACAGCTGCTGTCTTCTCAATCTCCTTGGATTTCACTTTCCAGGGGCTGGTGATTTATTACTCGAGGTGTCGGTTATCCAAGAGAAATAAGGAAGATCAACCTAGCCACCGAGCAGCTTCTGTTAGACGTGTCTCACAAATCGTAGTTGGCGTGTGGCGGTGCCCTGCTTCACCCCTGCTGATGACTCCAAAGGAGCGAGTCTTCCCGGAGCTTTCATAGCGCAGGATGAGAAATCTTTTTAATGAATTGAAAAGAGGGGGGAAAAAATATCAGTGCCAACTGCTCTGCTATTTGCATTTCAGATCTTAGTGTTTTCTAAGTTCAGAGCACATATGTATGAGATTATTGTAATGAAGATGTATTCAGCAAGACTTTATATTTCATCACGGTTTGTGCTTTCCCCTAGGTAATTAGCTCAAACGCAGGATCTGCTGTAATCTTCTCGCTGATTGGCAGTGGGCAGAAAATCGAACCGTTTACTGGTTGTCATGGGGATGCTGAGTTTTAGCGCTGTGGCACTGGATGCAGGCCAGACGAGGCTTTTAAGCGGGAGCACAAGTGGAACTGTAAAGGTGGTGTAAAGCTCATCCTTCTCCTTTAGCCTTTCAAGGTACTGGCTTCTCTTGCAGTTTTACCCAAATACAAAATGTCAAAACAATAGCGTATTGTTTTCTGCTGCCTTGCTAAGAAAGATGTTGAAGCCATAATGCTGTTGGGAAAACGGAGTTTGATTTCATTGCATGTCTAAAACCCTAGATACACACATAAACCATGACGTATAATCCTTGCTTCGAGGACTGTGCAACATATGGTAGAAATCTTGTTTTTCTTACTCAATTATTTCCAGTCAGCTAAATGAGAGACTGTATCAGAAACCATACAAGGATCTGACCTCAATGGTTTTTGCTGTCCTTTAGCGCAGCTTTCTAGCAAGTCCCTATAATGTGCCATGCCCTATGTAGTACGAGACTCTTGAAAACCAAATCGGGCACTTAGTTGGAGTACTCACATCAGTTAGAGACGTGTCATCAACTGGTTAATACATTTGTCACTGCAAGATCAAGATTTTGAAATGGGAGCTATGCTGGTAAAGATCATGACCTGCTACTTTCTACACTGGCAGTGCGTATTCAAATGTTGGTGTGTTAAAAGGCAATAAAAATTAAACGGGTTTGTAATGTTCTCAAGGTTTTGGTCATGCTGCAAACCACCACGTGAGCTAAGGAGACTTAAGTCTTGGACCTTGGTGCATATTGCAGGTGAAAATGCCAGCTTCACAGAGAACTGGCCACCATGCAATGCTGTTCATTTTTAACCTGAATGCACACTAAACTCGTTGTAACTTACTGACCAAACCAACTTCATCAGAGGAGCCAGCCCTGACACATCCGATTTCATTTATTAGCTCTATAATAAACCACATCATATATATCAGCAGAGGCTAGCAGAAAATCCATATGTAGAGAGTTCGCGGTGCTGCAGAGCAACGGGTGGCAGTGGAAAGCGTGCGAGCTTAATAAAAGTAATGCACAAATTCAGCAGCTGAGCTGGCCAAGGAATCAGTCCGGTGGTTCCTGGCACGGTGCTTGCTCGCTAGACCGTGCTGTTGCTTAACTTTTCCTGGTGATGCTTTGGAAAGTCACTAGATTTGGTTCCAAAAGGATTGTGTATCTGGCTTATCCTGGGGATTGGACAAAAGGACTGACTTAAGTCTTGAAAGTCGTGTGTGTGCTGTGTAGCTGTAGGAAATACGGCAGTTCAAATGGAATGTACCAGTTCAAAGTATTTCTGGTATCTGGTGGCACCTCACAGGCAGAAAATTCTCTATATAATGGCAAACTGTTTTAAAAGTTTCGGTTTTGCTGCCTTGATCTCAGTCTTATAACAAAGATCAAGCTTATGCCCTTACACCTTTCCCCATTATCCAGAATGCTGATGCTGAGGTTAACGTGAATTAAACTCTTGGCTTTGTCTCATAAGAAGTGCTCTCGGAGAAAGGTTACTTCAGAGAAGTGGGAAGCCCTAATAAATAGTAATAATAATATGCATTTCCTGGAAGAGAGGCTTCTTTTAATGCTACATTAGGACTTGTCTAGATACAAAAGCTCTGTCTTAGAACATTAGGTCTATTAGGTCTTCTATGTATTACACCTCTCTTCCATTTTGGCTTTTAAAAAGTAGCATTACAAAACCATAGCCCTAGTTTAAATAGTTATAATAAGGAAATAGTCGGTGCGGTGGTGGTGCTCTTAAAGAATAAACTAGGGGAAGGCCAAATTTTAAGAACAGAGTTTTAAATTAGTGCCCTGAAGCTGAGTACGAGGGTTCCCATCAGGGATGATGTAGCAAGGGAGATCCTTATTGCAGAGTTTCTGTCTTGTAAATAAAACTTGAAGATGAAGTCTCCCTGAATCTCACTTACATAACACAAATGTATGCAACACCTTTGGAATAGACTCCTGCCATGAAATATGCATAGTTGGAACACCAATAGGTGAAGTGCATTCTAACTTTAATGGCAAATACATCTTATCTGAAATTACTGTCCATATAAATTATCGTTGCATGAATTATTTTGCATTTAAAATGAGATGTACGACCAATATTTCCCCAAACTGCTGCTTTTGGAAAGCTATTTTAATCCGTAGAAGCCAAACTGTAAGTTAATGAATATCACCCTAGGAAAAGCACATATTGGTGCACGGCAACGTACAGACCCTGGTCTATTGGGTTTTAGCATGATGTTGGGCTAGTGTAGGGAAAACTGAAAAAATAATACTAATCATTGCATACAATGTGAGCGTGTTTGAGCGCAGATGAGCACTGATCTAGGAGGGGGCGTATCAGTGACCTGAATTTTCCCTCGGTCCTTAGCCGGCTCGATGGAGGGACCCCTAAAGCCCTAGGAGCAGCGATTGAGGAAAAAGCGAGGCATTGGGTTGGAGGGGTGTCTGCAGCCTTCCGAAGGGCAACAGAAGCCACACGTACCTATCAATGCCACTGCTTAGGTAGCAGAGTATTACTTACTGTCCTACTGAGTAGCATTTTCATTTGTAAGCCAAGCTGACTCTATCCTTTAATCCCAGACAGTGTGCGTAGCCAGAGCAATCTGTGTAACACATCCCGAATCTCACGTGTCCCAGTACGTTAGTTTTATTGCACTTTAAATAGATGCTTCTGCATAAGAGCAGTAAGTCTGCCGTATTCTGGAGATGTCCGAATTGCTGAATATGCAGAGGATTACCTGAGAAACAGAGGAGTTTCCTTCAAAGCATTGAACGGTGCAGAGAGCAGCGCGGGGATTTGGATAAAATTTACATCTCCGATCATATCACTGGTTCATATCCTGCCTCCGATACACAGTTCTCTTACTGTCTTGCTTCGTGACCTGCAACATGAAATTTAATTTTTGCCTGTTTTGTCTGCCCATAAAATGGGGGACAGGGTCAGTACTGCTTTCTTCTCTCTCTTTAAGGAAAAAAATCCATAATGGGAGGTGCGTGACTTAGTCATAGCAGTACGGGACTTAGTAATTCCTGTCACCTAATTTTTTTGCTTATATCATGTTTGTTTTTTCCTATATTCCTTCATTGCTTTATTGACTCTGAAATTGCTAGAGCATTTTTCTGCTTTGCCTATACTAAGCTGTTTGGGGTTTTTTCTTAATTAGAAGTTTGATTTCACTGTCATCGTAAACTTAGTGTTGGAAAGGAGAGAGCAGTTGACAGCTGCCGGATCCTGGTACTAAAGAGGACGACAGCAGTTGTTACGTGCTGGGGCAGGTACTGTACGTGCTATTAGAAAAAAGCAGGAAAAGATATATTGTTGCGATGTATTGTTTGCTTCAGGTCTTTTAAGACAAAAATCTATCAAAATCTAATTTTCTCAAAGCTTAGTAACTCACTGGCAGGTTGGTAACTCTGTGCAGGAAGAAGATTTAGGTCTGGCTGCACATCACTGAATATTGCTTTAAAAGTTGCAGCAGAGCTGAAGAAATCCCTTACCATTCCTCTTGCAAACAAAGGCACCACCTCTGCACGACAAATCCCGTTCCAAGCCACGGGTCTGTCTATATTCAGGCTGTTCTAAGGTTGGTGTTTACAGCAAGAGGATCGCCACAATATTGACTTCCGAAGGCTTTGTTCTCTCGGCTTTATAGTAGGGGAGAAAGTGCCCTTTGAAATTGTTCAAGATCTTCAAAGAAACGAAATTACAAAAAGCACTTCTCCGCTAAATTTTTATACCGTTATGATGAAAAATATTGAGACGTAATTTGCAAACGTTTCATTCGTAAACATAGAAATTCAAAGAATACAGATGCTGCTTTATCTAAAGAGATGTCTTACACAGCAGTTGTTCACTGTGAGATGAGGAATAAAAAGGGACAAATTGCTTCTGTGTCTTTGTCTGCTTTGAAACTTCTAAGAAGAGATATCTTTCTGTGCCTTTTAGGGTATAAATTCAGCAAGGAAAATACCCAGTTTTGGCCAAAAGCGTGCTCGATACAATGTATTGGCGGTGCACTGGAAATGAGGAAAAAAGCCTATTGGTACCAAGGGTGCGTGCTACCTCTCTATGTGTTTTGCACTTTGTATTTATAGTTTCTGTATTTTACAGTTTCTACGTAATAACTCCCAGCTGCTAGGTGAGAACACACTGTTGCTGTTCGCCCATGCTTGCAAAGTAATCATGGCTCCGAAGTAGCTAAAACTCCCTTTGAACCTCTGAAGCCGTCATGTTTGCAATGAACTGAGAATAGTGTTCATTATTACATTGTTTTCAAGTGACACCTCGTTCTAAACTTCACCTCACCCAAATTCAGTCATCTAAATGTTTGTCTTATTTTCTTCATTTTTTTGTCTCCGGCAAATGTAGGTTTTGCCTCCAACCAGCGTTGGCTGACTATGTTCTTCGCTTGCTTTCGTGGGTGAGATGAACCGCTCTCTGAGCAGCCATTGACCATAGTAGGAGACTAGGAAATTGGTTTTGGTACGGTCAAAATACAGGTCACTAACAAGATGATGAAATGAATCCCAATTAGCTGTCAGCACACCTTCTGGAACCATTCGAGTATTGAGCTTTCTGGAGCCAGTCAGTCCTCCTGGCCTTTATGACGGTCTACAAGGCCAACATCTGAGGTGGCTCCTGCTTGAGAACAACTCATCTGTGTTCTTGCATTATCTCCAATTGGAGCGAAGGATTTTGATTTATTTTCTATGGTGTCCTTTCAATGAGTTGGTTTTTTCCAATTTTAGATGTGGCTTTGATTCTTTTAAATAAAGCTAAGTTTTATTCGGCATGCTGAGTAGAAAGTCAATCTACAGACAATAAAACCTCGCTGTACTATGCAAAATATTGTTGCAGACAGAATAAATCCTGTTCGGAATCTGCACATTAGACAGGGTTGCAAGGCCTCTATTTTGGTGAAGATCAGTCTATTTTTCTTCCTACCAGGCTATTGAGCCTATAATTTTTCAGCTGGAATCACTTGACTGACTTGCTTTTTTTTTTTCCTAAAAGTAAATGCTAAAATTAAAGAAAACATTACTGTTACTGATTATTTTTACTTCCTATTTCTATCTGGCAAAGCCTTATTAAATTACCATAGGTACAAAGGAAGCCACCTTTTTTCCCCAGTTGTAACTTCGCCGTGTCCACCTGTATCCTGTGCAATCTTGCGGTTGTGATCCCCTGGGGAGATATGAAGTTTGCTATCTGGTTCGGTTCCTCTCTTTCCAATCAACAGACAAACAGAAATGGGAAGAATTTTATCAGTGGAAAGCTTCACAGAAATTTCCTTGGCTTTCATACAATCCTGTGCAAGTACTGACATCTTCCGAAGCACCGATCGCTGGAAGAGCATCCACACCACTTCTTCAGGTGGCGAGATCTCCATACCCATGTTGCAGATGGGAATGTCACCTGAGGTTGGGATGTCATTGTACTTTGGTAACAGATGGTATGAGAGACTCATGTGATTCTAGATCTCTTTGGGTCACCGTAGCCACGATATTAGTAATATCACTGATACATCTCCTGCTAAGAACATACTTAGCAGGAGGTACCGCTAAGCGGGTACTGCTGCAAGCTGGGTGCAGTGTCCGATGCCGACAGAGCAATAGAAGTTGTGGCAGTTACTGCTTTATCCTTTGATTTGTCAGCAGCATTTTTATGGCAACTCAGTTCAAAATTCAGTTCAACCTATTAGAAATAATAATCGTGTTTAAAGCAATACTGATAAAACACTTCTCTGTAGTAGTAAGGCGGGACTGGATTAATTTGTTTGTGACTGGTTTATTTGTGCATTTTTATGAGGGTAATTACAGCCTTCCACCTGAACAACGTGAAGCAATTTTTCGTTCAAGCTGAAGAAGGGGCGGGGGGGTCGGTATCAGTATCATACCTTCTGTGCTGCGTTTTACTGCCGCGTACTCTCGTTATAGACAGCAGAATGTTTATTGCCTAATAGATCAGCCGGGAACGTGCCCCCGTTACCGCACGAGGCTCTATCACTGCGCGGGAGGAGCGAGGCGCGGGCTGGTGGCCAAGCTCCATTACTTACCGGACATGACCAAATCGGATCATTATTGAGAGTCAAGGACAAATGTATGTTTATATTGAGTTTGTGTAGTGTGGACAAGTTGGTTGTTGTTTTTTTTTTTAAACATTTGCATGTTTTTCCCCAGAGGTGCGTAGGGATGCGTGGTTTACAGTGGAGGGACGGAAAGGACAGTCGGGTTCGTATCATCGTACAGGCATCAAAAGAACATTTTCTGTGTAGCACACCATGCATGAACCCGCAGAACATTTAAAAAAAGATTTCAAAGGTAGTGCTATGTGTAATCTTTACTCCTCATTGATTTCATCTTAAATCAGTATGGTTTTAGCTCTTTAAATAACTCACTGGCTTAGCTGGCATGTGTTCCTTAGCGGCTCGTTGTAGCAGAGATAGCAGGTAAAGCATTCCAGCCTTTAATTTAGATGTTTTTTGATACTGAAGATTGTGAGTTCAATTTTTGCTAATAGAATTGGCAATTACACAGGCGCTGAAAGATGACACGAGCCAAAGCTCGTACCTCGACTTTAAGGAGGCAGGGAAAGCCCTTGAGAATGTACCTTATTACTGGCCTAATAGGGGCAGCGAGGAATGCTTCACTCCTCCCCGCTTCTCCCATCCTCCTGTCGCAAAGGCAGAGGGAATCAATCCGGGCAGAAAACCAGTTCAAAGTCAGCACTGAGCGTTTCTGAGATGGTCCCAAAAGTAAACATCGTCATGCAGAGCTTCCCATTCACGCCACAACTCAGCATTACCCTTGGATGATACGCACTCGTCTCATTATGAGATAAAAACATGAAACGAGCCCCCTTCCCTTCTGAGGACAGGGGCTAAGCAGTGGGGGAGTGGGAGTTGCTAGCGATATACAGAACAGCAAAGACCTTAAGAGCTGTTTCTTACTTTCTTAGAAACCCTTTCCCAATATTTTAATAGTCTGATCTTTATAAAAAGCGCTTTTCCTCACCCTTTTTTTTTCTTTTTCAGTGACCAGCATTACGCCCGCATAGGAATGCAAGATCTGTTCACCTTTTAAAGCTGAACTTTCATATACCACATGTATTTATTAGGTTGGTAAGAATTTTTTTTTTTTTTGTAAGTTTGGTTCAAGATCGGCTGATTCATTTAAAGTTAGTGTTGTTTAGTCCAGGGAGCTACGGTGGAAAAGTTGTTTGGGACAGCAGTATGGAAAATGCCTACCTTAAACTGCGCTTCCATCCTCCAAAGCCTCTACAATCCCAATCAGGTGAAAAAGCAACTTATCCCAGTGATGTTGTTGAGAGCTGGTGGTGCCATGCTGTATTTTCCTGTGCATATAATATCCCAGGTGCTAATAAATTACTGATAATTGAGTGTAGGCTGGGGGGGAATTATTTATGACTCTGTTCTGTCAGAGTGACAAAAAGCAGCCTTGAGGTGGTGCTCGTTCTGTTCACCTCCACGCTTCCAATATATTCTCAAGGCTATTGCTTCTGTCTCCTGTCACAGACCTACATCAGCATTTTCATATCATTACCTTCAGCGAGGAGCATTCCCTTAATTTCTACCTTGTTTAGTTGTGGACTATAAATAACACGTAACTGCTTGTGAAACCGAGTCTTGCAGAGCCCGACCCTGGAGGCTACTCAAAAACCTGAAAATTTCGTTGGTTTGACAGTCTTTACAGACTAACATCTAATATATAATAATCATCGTGCCAGTTGGAAATCCGTAATTATGGCCCACTCTAAACTATAGCACAGCAGATGAGAAATAATGTAGAGTACTCCACTGAAGGAAGTGTACTGAGAGTGTTTGTCAAGCCATTTGTTTTCTCTCTATGTTTCTTACTCTGCCCCTCTCTCCCCAGCTCCCCAATCAGTATGATGGGAAAGTAAATACAGATATTTATGCCCATTTCTAGGAATGCAGTTGTCTCAGCGCGTACAGCACCCGGGAGGGCTGTAAGAAATAAATTAGTGATCTACTGCGCATATATGCCAGCTACGATGCATATCTGTTTGACTGCTGCGGAGGAGCTAAATATTTTAGACGAGGAAGGCTCACAATACTGGGAATGTTACTGATATGTCAAAGGAACAACAAGCTTATTGAGCGTTTAGGGGTCTGCTCTTCAGCCTGCTGCTGGTATCCTGAGTAAGCTGGCGTAGAGCTATGCAGACCCTCTCCAGAAGTCACGAACCCAATATTTAGGTGATCTAAATTCTCCATCTCCGCTGATCTAAAAGGAGCGAGACCAATTTACGTTAGCTGAGGATCTGGCCCTGTAATTAGGCACCACTTTTTCTGTTCAGACAGCTGCTTGTGTGTAGACAACTCATTGATGTAGTGGCTGGGATGTGCAAATGAGGTAGGGACTGTGTTTTGTGCTCATTAAAGAAAGCACTAGAAATCTCATATGGCCACCATCTGCCGCCTTGTTTGTTGAGTTTGATCATTAGTCAATGAATGGTTCTACTGAAATCCAGTGATTAATCTCCGGGATATGATTCTCTTTATCAGGATGAAGGATGGCAGAATTTAGCTCGTTATAATAAAATTGTATGAATGTGCAAATTCTCTTCAAAAGAGATTGGGATTTATAAAGCGGTTAAGGACAAAAATGGGAAAATTAGCTGTGGGGTTTTGCAATGCCTATTTACAAACACAAGCTCCTTGATAAAAGCTGGGAATGTCTCTTGTAGATGTGCAGTGACTAAACCAGCAACGTGGTTGTGCTTCAAGAAGGACTTCTAGAAGGCACACAAGGTCTTGCAGGCGATTTTAATGACTGACACTGATTTCAGCAAGCTATTACGAGTCTTTTCTTTCTAGGCGGTAGAAGGAATATTGCATTGACAGGTGTTTTAAAGTATTTTCTGTACACTGGCTTGGCTCAATTTGTCTATAATGAATAAAATGAATTTTAGGCAAAAGGGGGTTATTAATGTCTCTGATTTATTAAGTATGTAACAGTCTTTAATTTTCTCTTCCTAAAATACCCGGTTCCATCAGAGGCCTTGGAGATTTTAATTGCATGTTGGAATAGTTTTTCAAACAACGAAGCATTAAGTCTTGTTATGGATCCATTTCACTTTTTATGTGGAATGATTTGACCATAACTGATACTGACAGGGAATTTAAATAGTCTAAACTCAGTCTGGCAACAAACGTAGAATCATAATATGTACAGATTTATAGCCCATGAAATTGCTCTAAAGTCAGCAAGGTTGCATAGGATATACGCCATGGCGCATTTTGGGTTTGTGCTGGTGTCTTCAGCTCTTTTCTGTCTTGAGAATGTAAAATACATTCTCTGTTGGTTTTGCTGGGCATTCTTTGAATCCGCATCATATGTCTACAAAACAATTTATTTACTGTGTTTGAAGAAATCTGTTCATAGGGCTATTGATTATTTTTTTTTCCTGCATCTATATGCAGTTTTACCTGTTACTTTCCCTCATATAAAGAAAACTGTTTACACAGAGATTTTCTTTGGGTCGCGGTAATCATGAATAGAAAATAAAGGTTACATTTCTGGAAGAGCATTTTTGGTGCTGTAACTCCTTAGCATTTCGCATTTCTCTGGGAAATGAATGCTTCTGGCAATCAGCTTGCAATATGTATTTCATATGGATGGAATTTATTTGCAGATTTGTCCCATTCGATATTTTAAAAGTGACTGGAACAGTGAGCTTTGTGCGCCACGGAGGCTGCTTCAAAGTAGAGTTGCTCAGCCTGCCCATTCGGCCACATTTTTGTTTTAGGAGGAGCATGGAGCAAGCTTGTTCCCCACGGAAGCTTTGCAGAACCCTGGGGAGGCAGCTGATGGCAGGCTGTGATGCTCATGCTGGAGCTGGATCCGTTATGGTTATTAATAAAGGGGGTCAGTATCTCCTAATGGGTCAAGTGAACGAATGGAATATATATGTCGACTGTAAGGAAACCAGTCCACCTTATTTTTTTTGTTCTCTAATTCAATAGGACAAGTGCAAAGGAATTGGGTTTTACGTGTTTGGTGGGGTTTTTTATTGTGTTTTTGGGGGGAAGGGAGTGGGTGTGTTTGTTTTCTTTTAGCAAAGGATAAAATGGAGCAAAGTTTCAAACTTCAGGTCTAAGCTACTGAGTGAAGTCCCCAGAAGAGCTTTTACTGACCCCAATGAGTGTTCAGCCAGCAGCTAAAGAAAAGCGCTTTCCCCTCTGACCCGGAAGGTACCGAGCCTGCTTTTTCTGTTCAGCTGTTCTAGCTCTTTCTGTGGAAGGTGCTGTGTCCAGCTCTGCAGCCCCCAACACAAGAACATGGGCCAGTCGGAGTGAGTCCGAAGGAGGGCCATGAAGAAGATCAGAGGCTGGAGCCCCTCTGCGGTTGGGGTTGTTCAGCCTGGAGAAGAGAAGGCTCCAGGGAGACCTTAGAGCCCCTTCCAGACCCTAAAGGGGCTCCAGGAAAGCTGGGGAGGGACTGGAGCAATAGAACAAGGGGTAACACTTTTAAACTGAAAGAGGGGAGATTTAGATCAGATATTAAGAAGAAATTCTTGACAGCCGGCTGAATATGAGCCAGCAGTGTGCCCAGGTGGCCAAGAAGGCCAACAGCATCCCGGCCTGTATCAGGAACAGCGTGGTGAGCTGGACTAGGGCAGTGATCATCCCCCTGTACTCGGCACTGGTGAGGCCCCACCTCGAGTGCTGTGTTCAGTTTTGGGCCCCTCACTACAAGAAGGACACTGATGTGTTGGAACGTGTCCAGAGGAGGGCTACAAAGCTGGTGATGGGTCTGGAGGACAAACCTTCTGAGGAACGACTGAGGGAGCTGGGGTTGTTCAGCCTGGAGAAGAGGAGGCTGAGGGGAGACCTTCTCGCTCTCTACAGCTCCCTGAAAGGAGGGTGTAGAGAGATGGGAGCTGACCTCTTCTCCTTGGTGACAGGTGATAGGACNGGGTTCAAGGCCAGGCTGGATGGGGCTTTGAGGAGCCTGGTCTGGTGGGAGGTGTCCCTGCCCAGGGCAGGGGGTGGAACTGGGTGGGCTTTAAGGTCCCTTCCAACCGAAATCATTCTATAATTGTATGAGGTTAGGAACAATTTTTACCTCTTTAGACGGTACTTGAGTAGAAATATGAAAGAGAAATAAAAAGTAGCTGGGGTACGGTAGTTATTCTGATTTTTAAAAACAACACCTTTAAGAACTGACATGGTAGAAATAAATACTACAGCTCTACGGGTGTCTCAGGGGAGATATGTGCTTGCTTTCTTTGTCTTCTTTTTTTTTTTCTTTTGAGAAAAGGATGGCAACTGATATATTTATATATAGGAGAGTCTGCCTATTTCATTTGAAGACTACAGGAAATTATTCAAGCTTCAAGCAACTATTTGCTCCATACTTCCAGCAAGAAAATCAGCAAATTGAAAAACTTTCCTTTCACAGGAAGAATGTTGCAAAAAAAACAAGTACAAGAAAAAAGCTGATGAGGATGAAGACACAAAGTAACTCCTTTTCTTGAAGAGGAATGTCATATTTTTCGTATGGAGGATAAGCAGTAATTTTACTTGTGACTAACTTACAAAAGGTGGGTTTGTGCAGCGGTATGCTTTAACATATTATGTCACAATTGGATAAAATGCCAAAAAAATATAGGACACTTCAGACCCAATTTTTTTGAGAATGTTGGAAGACTGCAAGATTTTATGTTAAAATAAAATGTTGTCTCCAATTTGAACTATTTGTTAACAGAACAGAAATTATATTTTAAGTTAATTCATGTGCTTTCCCAAGGTTTTTACGCTTAACTCTTCCCACCCTCTAGTTAGGAAGCTGGATTCATGTGATGTGCAAAGAGGAAATGGAATTTTCCGGCATCGCCTAGATGTCAGGCTAGAAAGTGTCTCCTTGAAACGGCAAGGGGATGGTATAGTGTGATGCCCGTTTGCTTATATAGTGGACGTGGCTTTATTGTTACATTTATGGACTCTGTTTTCTTCAAAACGATGTGTGGTTTGTTAGATGCTATCATGAAAGATAATAGTTAGTCCTGCTGACGATATGAAGTATTAATCTTTATCGCTTTGGTATGCCTTTAAGCATGTAATTCTCTAGTGACCTTCTGCAGCACGGACTATACAAAATACAAGCAGAGTAAAATGCAATTGTACTAAAATACGTCCTTGCATTAAATTTTCTGAACATAAAAATCTTGAACACTTACAGTACAAAAATAGTTTTTAGATAACATTCACAAATTTCATCTTAGCAAAACTATCTGGATCATCAAAACGAATTAAAATTGAAGGTAGTTTTGTTACATGTGGCGTTGTTTCTATATGCGATAAAGTATTTGTTAAAGACTGAGCAGCAGATAAAAAGAACACTGAGTGAAAAGCATTTTTAATAAACTTTAAATCTAGAGTCTAATTTCAGAGCATTCCCCCTAGATTTCACTCTATAAAGCAGTCAGAAATCAGACCTGAACTGGGCCCAACACCGTGGTTTTTAATATCCTGATAGGAAAATCACAAATTGCTAAGTAAGTGCCATTTTGTGAGGCCTGTGCTTTTATGAGGCATTGCCTTTTTTTTGCCACTTCCCAACCGTGGCAACACACACAGAAAGGTGCCAGCCCTTTCTTCCACCTCCCAGCCCAGCGGGTGCCTGGGGACACCTCTTTAGGGAGGGGATGGCAGAGGGCTTTTTCTCTGAGTTTTAGAAGTGCCTAAAGATAAATAGATCAAGTTGTTCCACTTCTGGTATATTTTTACAAGCACATGAAAAAGAAACTTGCTTTTGGGTGTTCTTGTAAATATTTGACTAGAAAGTGGCCTCGTGAGGGATTCTCTATTTTGTTAGAGCCAGGTTCCTCCGAAATAGTGCTTTTAGCTAAAGATTGCTTTGGGATCACATCAACATGTCCTAGTTTCCAGTTCTGCAGTGATGTGAGGCATTTCTGAGAGTACGTTCTTTTTTTGGAGAGATTTTTATGGTAATGTATAAACCTCTAGACCGGTTACTAATTTTTACATAATTAAAATTTCATTAAAAAAGGATGATTAGGAGCCTTATTATGTAAGCTGAATTTCTGGCTCACTTGCTAAACATCTGGCTTGTATTTGTACGACGAGTGGGTCATTTCACATACGATTTGCAAACAGGTATCTACCTGATCTGAAGCCCTCCAAAATAGTGAAGAAACTTCCTCTTGGATTTAAAGGGCTTTTGATCCGACCATAAATTGCTACAACTAGTTCTGTTGCTTATGCTCGCTGAAACAGAAGCTGCACAGACGTGCAAACACCTTTGTGTGTCCCATCCCTTCATCCCTTTATGGAAACCGCGGCTATTTCTTAAAGGGGGGGACCATCTCAGTGTTAAGGATAGAGTGGATTTTCCTTTATACTTTAGCCAAAAAGTATTTAATTTTTCCTGGGAAAAAATCACAGAGGAAAGAAACTTCTAAATGCCAAAGCAACATGAAGCAGTGACCAGCTATTTTGAATAAATTTCCCTTGTTACATGTATATCTAAGTACAGAATATTCTGGGGCCAGTTTTTAATTTGTCTTTTCAGTATGGAAAAACCAAAAAATAATTTAAGAGCCTTCCTATGGAAGGATAGTTATAGTTTCAAACCTCTTTCTTCAGCCATGTTGTAAAAGGTGTCTGCCTAAAAGCACAGCACTATTTAGGTGTTCTCGTGGCCGCTTAAAGCTTACTGCTTAGCTGGCAGGCAATAAAACTTTTATTCTGTAGTCTTCCTTAAAGGTCTACTTCATGCAGTGTGTGTGTTTATACATATTTTTATATATATATATATATGAGAAATATTCCCCCCCCAGAATGCTTTTCAAATATGGATGAATCTCTCAGTTGTCTAGCTAAGAAAAAGATTGTGGGCAATGTCCCGTGCAACACCTAAATGTAGACTTTGACAAGCAAACGGTGGATAACTGCTCCCCAGATCAATACGTGCAGATTCCTCCGGTGAGCCTGACCTTGAGCGAGATGCTTGCATTCAGTTTGCTGTGTTTGGGGAGTCCATGAGTGATGGGACTCATGGCCAGGTACAGACTTATTTCAGCTGACACTTTTACATTTTATTTCACGGATATTTTGCTTTTG
>VXBH01006440.1:0-30671 GCA_013400035.1 Rynchops niger
TCATTCACACTGTTGAGTTCTAGTCATTCAAAACCATCCCTAAGATAGAGGGCCACCCCACCACCCCTCTTTCCTTGCCTATCCCTTCTGAAAAGTTGGTAGCCATCGATTGCAGCATTCCACTTTTGCGTGTCTTCCCACCACGTTTCTGTGATGGCAAGTATATCATAGTTTCCTTGCTGTACAATGGCCTCCAGCTCCTCCTGTTTATTCCCCATGCTGCGTGCATTACTGTAGATCTACTTCAGCTGGGTTAATTGTCCTGCCACTTTCTTGGGGGGACAAGCCCTAATTCACACCTGATCCTGCTCGGACAGGAGCAGGATCAGGACAGTCTTCTATTAAATTTTTTTGTCCTCTTTGTTCTTTTAACATATTCTTAAGATATGTTATTTATGGATGCATTCATTATTACTCAATGTAGGGCAAATTGAATTTTATATTATTTCTGTACTAATCCCAAGTAAGAACGATCACATTATAGAAAAATTTTACATACTCATAGTATCTGGCTTTTCCATCCAAATGAAATTTACACTCCTAGAAAAAGTATTTGCTTCATACATCCATGTCACTTCTACCAATATCCATCAAATGATTTGTAATAGTGTCTGATCTGCCATTTAGCCATTTCTGAGCTGCAATACATTAATCAAAATATATTTCTAGTGGACTAAGAGCTATTCTATAAGCAGTGTAGTTTAATGTCTCTTTAAGAACACACATTGTATAATTGTATGTATTACACAATATTATGTGACCTCCAAATATAATGTAATTACACTGTATAATAGTACGTTCTATACTCTGTGCAGTTCTGATCCCTCCTTCTCAACAAGAATATAGTAAAATGTGAAAATAGTCAGAGAAGTGTGTAAAGGATACCCAGATGAACAGAATGGCTTCCTTAAACTGAACTTCAAAGTTACAGCTCTGCCTTCTGGAAAATGGGCATCTGAAGAGACTATGATGAACATCTACAGAATCATTCGTGTTGTGGAAAGGTGGAGAGGAATATGGTGCTGACTGTTTATTTCTGCAATAAAACCAGGGACTATTAGTTGAAATCAGCTACAAGTTTTTATTTTTTTAAAGAAGATGTGTTTCTTTTAATAGTATTAGGTTAAACAGAAGAGGCTAAGGAAAGTTGTGGATGTGATGAAATACTGAAATGGATACAAGTGCAGACTGGACAAATTCATAAAAGAGAAATCCTCTTGTCATTATAAATTGTTGAAAATTAAGGGAATTTCAATGGAACTATCACATATTTAACTTATTTTTTTCTCATTTTCCATACTCATCTACTTTGGGCTGGTTCTGTGAAAAAAAGCCCACAAAAACAAAACAAAAAGATATTGGTTTGGCTGAACTTCTTAAAATTTGCAGTGTAATGCCTTTTATGTTCTTGTCATTGATGAGCTTTGTGTAGATTGATGATTTGCATCCACTAAATCCCACTCCCAGATTTATCACTTCAGCAATATCTCAGTGTTCCCTCATCCCATACAGTTTACAACACAATCAGATCACTCCAGCTTCCCCAGGCTGTTCTCTACTACATCCCGTATTTTCTTTCCCTCTGCCATTGTTTTGACTCCTAGCAGTATGTTCTGTAACAGCATCAATGTTTTATATGTTATATATGCCTGTGTAGTGCAATATCTCGGCTTGCCAAGGGACCCATTTTTGTCACAGAAAGCAGTTCAAATGTCTGTCACCAAACAAATAAATGAATAATGTCTGTTTTAATTTTCAGACAAGTATTTTGCCCTTTGAATCAGACTGTTAAAGGACCAGCTCTAATACATCCTAAGAGTTTTTATTTTGATCTTTTAACTGAAACTTATGTCTTTCCACATAAAAGCTCAATGTGGACAAAAAGCATTTTCTGAAGGAAAAAGCCTTTCTGAAAATAAATCAATCTGCTCAGATCTTACAGTAGAGTCAGATGTAGTGTAGTGTTGTTGGCTGCACTTTGTCAACAGAGGAGCTGTACATAATACAAGACAGGATGGAAACCCCTCAGACTGACAGCCTGTGCTTCAGCTCATGGTAAACCATGCTTCAAAATGGGAGCAGGAGAAAGCTAAATATCACTTTTAAAAATTCCAGCATACTTGGCTTAGTGTTATTGACTGTGTGTTTCACAAGACAAAAATATATTTTGTATTTATATGTTCATCTCATATACTTCTAGGGCATGCTTTGTTGTTTAGTCACAATCCGCAGGACTAGTTTTATTTTAAGATGTTTGTATCTTCTATACTGTGTATCCAATTTTAGTAAAAGTCCAAAGCATATGCTTATGTAGGCATAACTTTTCAAATTTGTGTCTTCAGTCATTTGTGTGCTGTTAAGAAACACACCACAGATGCACATACCTATACACAAATGTGGAAAGCATTTTACTACAAAATCAAATTAATTTTCCTATTGCCATGACTCTGAAAAGTTATTTTGCTCTAATTTTAAATCCAAAAAGTATAACCTTATTTCAGAAAAGAACTAGACCAGAAAAAATACAAAGATTTATTTAAGAAGCTGTGACTGTGTATGGATCGGAAAGCTGATATACAATATTAATTCAATTTTAAATGTAGTCATCACTGCTGGCAGGTCAACATTCCATGCGTATACGTGTGTATATTATGCACATCCTACATCTCTTCCTAGAACTCCTCCTGAAGTCCACAAAGTCTTTCTGCTTATTTTGCTAGAAGGTACATCAAACTAAAGATGAATATTTTCTGTGATAAAGATTAAATAAGGGACACAACGATGATGTTTTTTCAGAACAGTTTAAAAATATATATTCAGGATATAGATTACAAAAAGAAAAAGAAAGCCCAATTCTCACACATTTTCACAACTTCCACATAGCCATATAGGGTGGGATTCTTTTCACCTAACTTTGCTTGTCTACAGTGTAAACATTTACATCTGAGCTAACCACACTAGACACCCTGTAGAGAAATACACATTTCTGAGGTAAAATTCTTAGCATCTTGAAGTAGGCTAAAACAATCCAGCTGAACTGTGCACTTAGAGGTGTCCTTCTGTCTCCACTATGCATGGACAGAGTCTGTTTCAGTTACCTCAGATGTAGGTATCTGCACTACGGACAATTAAGTTAGGTAATATTAATCCAGCTCTTATGACATGGCACCAGAGGTACAAGATCCCTGTGTGCTCACTAGCTCAAAAAGAGAATAGGAGGGACTGGTCAATTTTTATTTTGTTTGGATATCTCACCCTCAGTTAAGGTGCTGGAAAAGAAGTAGGATTCTGAGCAGTTTTGGAAATTCAGTCTTTCCAGCAAATAAATGGGATTTTTCAGCAGTCCTGTTTTCATGATTATTTTATCTGATGTAAATAATTTACAGTAATATATGTGAGAACAGCAGGTCTGAGTGGGCTGGTGTGAGATTTGGGTCTAAAATGAGGGCTGTCTTTTCTAATGAGGGGCAGTTGAGAGCTACCGTATGCTCCTAACTTTCAAATTAGTAGAGCCATCTGTTAAACAAGTTGTTATTTTCGTATTTTTTTTAATTTTACTTCTTTTCTTTTATAATTAAATTTAATTATTAAGCAATGATCCTGCTTCTAAGTTCTTCACCTGGAGTTTTCAAAGCTTTTAAATGAGACTCATCAGGTTTGGACAAAGATACAGATCTCGTTGAAAAATGTAAAGATCATAAACTGCTCTCCCTAAGAATTCAGTTCATTAGCTATTATCTATGGTCTTTCACATCACATAAACTGTGAAAACCTGCATATCCCAGCTTAGCTAGAAGCCATGCTATTCATATATTTATGTTGGATGCCTATTAAAAGCCCCAAACACATTTGTTTTCATGGCAAAAAGTGTCAGGTCTCATAGAAGGGTAAAGAGCATACATGGAGGAAATCTGTATTTCCAAAACTCACATCTCTATCCATCTTGAAATATAATTCTTTCTACACAAAATAAGTCTGTGTTAATATTTTTGAAAAACAAAACAAACAAAAAAAAAAAAACAAAACCAAACAAACCCAAGAAAAAAACACAACCAATACCAACACATTTACAGTAAATAACATTCATTTTATAAACTGATTTCCAGAATTTTATGAATTTTACTTTTGGTAGCAATTTAGTGGTTTGGATTATTTTAGATGTGTGTAACTGTTTAGAAACTTTAATTTTTGTCCATCAGTGGATTTGTAGTTTGCCTTGGACATACTAACAACTTCATCTTCTCTGCATATTTGTTACATACAAGTTAATTATAACAAACTTGGTTATAACTATTTCATGCAGCTATGCTTATGGTCCTCTCTTCATTTACCCTTTTCTAGTGTAAAAGACCTATAAACTTTATTTTTTTCTTTTTAATCTTTCTCTACTCGTTCAGTGGATCTTAGGCTACAGTTGCATGTTATGCCTGAACTGTTACAATTCTCCATCACCTTGTGTATCTTCTGTCCTTCTCTTTGTCTGGTTCTTCCCCAGGTGAGGTGTCTTTCTGTCAGATAAGCTAGAGTTCCTTGCACCCTCTGCTGAATGTATTCAGCTCAGTAATACAACACAAAAATATTTCTGTTCCCTCCCCCCACTTTTTTTTCCCCATTGACTGGGTAGTTCTTCCAGTGTTTTGATGAGTTGACTCAGTTCAGTGAGAGTACAAAAGAAAATCAGAGCAGGCTTGAGGGGGATACCAAGCATATACAACCAGGCACAGGAGAAGGAAAGAGAAAGTGCAGAAGAATCTCTCTGCATTTCAGAGGTAGGCTCAAAAGGCAGCTTAATATTTCATCCTTCATCTGTTCCCAGCACAGAAGCTTTTCTCCACTTCCTATTCAGTTTAAATGGAAAGTCTTCAGCTGTATTTGCTTAGGAGAAATCAATAACAAAATAGTAGAAGATTGTCTATACATCACTTACTGCTAATTTTGAGGGAAACATTGTGAGCTGCAGATTTACAGATCCTGTACAAATTGTCAGTTGCTAAAGTTTTCTCTATGCCATTGCTAGTTGGTGTAAAACTAGATTCCTAGTTCAGCCTCACCTCTGTGCCTGGTAATATCATGGAACCTGTCCTCCTGGAAGATAAGTCAAGGCATGTGGTTGACAGGGAGCCAACATGGCTTCACCATGGACAAATCATGCCTGACTACTCTGACGGTCTTCTATGACGGAATGACTACATCAATGGACAAAGGAAGAGCTACTGATGTCATCGACCTTGACTTCTGTAAAGCTTTTGACAAAGTCACACACAACTTCACTGTCACTAAATTGGAGAGATAAGGGTTTGATGGATGGACTGTTGGATGGATAAGGAGTTGGATGAATGGCTGCATCCAAAGGGTTGCAGTCAATGGCTCTGTGTCCAAACGGAGATCACTAACGAGTGGTGTCCCTCAGGGTTCTATACTGGAACAGGTACTGTTCTGTATATTATTAATGACAGACAGTGTGGATGACACCAAGCTGAGTGGTGCAGTTGATATGCTTGAGGGAAGCGATGCCATCCAGAGGGATCTTGACAGGCTTGAGGAGTGAGACTATGTGAACCTTATTAAATTCAACAAGGCCAAGTGCAAGGTCCTGCAACTGGGTCAGGGCAATCCCCAATATCAGTATTAACCGGGGGATAAAGGACTTGAAGATACTGATGGACGAAGAATTAGATATGAGCAGGCAATGTGTGTTTGTAGTGCATAAAGCCAATAGTATACTGGGCTGCATCAAAAGAACCATGGCCAGAGGGAGATGATTCTCCCTCTATACCATGCTCTTGTGAGACCCCACATTGAGTTCTGCAGCCAGCTCAGGGGTCCCCAGCATAAGAAAGACATGGACCTGTCGGAGTGGCTCCAGAGAAAGGCCAAGGAAATGGCCAGAGGAGTGGAACACCTCTTCAATGAAGAAAGAACGAGAGTTGGGGTTGTTCAGTTTGGAGAAGAGAAGGCTCTGCGAACATTTTATCATGGCCTTTTAATGCTTAAAGGGAGCTTATAAGAAAGATGGAGAGGGAATCTTTACCAGGGCCTGTAGTGATAGGAGAAAGGGTAACAGTTTTAAACTGAAAGAGGGTAAATTCAGATTGGAGATAAGGAACACATTTTTTACTATGAAGGTGGGATGACACTGGATCATGTTGCCCAGAGAATTTGTGTTTGCCCCATCATTAGAAGTGTCCAAGGTCAGGTTGGATGGGGGTCTTGAAACACCTTATCTAATAAAAGGTGTCCCTGCCCATGGTAGGAAGTTTGGAACTACATGATCTTTAAAAGTTCCTTCCAACCCAAACCATTCTATATTTCTATTATTCTATGATTTTGCAAGTAACGAATCTTTGGATGTCAACTCACACTAATACTTAGATAAGTGGTTTGGGACATGGATGGCTTTAGATACATTCTTTACTCTGCCAATATTAAATATATAAAAATTCATATTTGGCTATGAATCCATTTTGCTCTCCATCTGGATATCAGTAATTTTTCTTTCATTTTCCTTCTTTATAAAATTCTGAGAAAGAAAGAGTTGTTTGGGTTTTTTTCCCCTTGCCATAAGGGAAATGTTCGTCTTACATTTTAAGAAATTTCTCAAAAATTTTCAGCCTATGTTCTTTAATATTATAATTATGGGTTCAATAATATTTACTTGAGAAGTAATACATACTGTGAAAAACCAGGAATTTTCTTGTACTACTCTACTGTCACTTAAATTAAAGGTTATGACAATGAAGAAGAAAAAAAAAAAAAAAGTTAGTTTCTATGTGGAAGATTCCAGGAGATTTATGGAGCTTTATCTGGCTAGTTACCATGGAGGTTAATTAATGTTGAGATAAAACCTAAGGATTATGAAATTTCAAAGCACAGAAAAAGTGCCATTCTATCTTATGTAAGGAATAAGTTCCCAAACCACTCGGATGTCTTTATTAGGAACAGGAATAAGCTGGAACAAGTGCAGTCTTTTTTTTTTTTCTTTCTTCTTCTTTTTTTTTTTTTTTTTTTTTTTTTTTTTTTTTTTTGTAGTGATATTTCAGGTGAAATGCCCCTATTACATTTGTAATCTTTGGAATGGGAGGAGTTAATGTGGTGCCTCTTCTCTTGGTTATGAAAACTTACTTTTGTTGCTTTATCTAAATTCTCTCTTTGATTTGTAGCTATATTTAACTCCAGCATTTTCTGAGCCATCAACAAAAATATTCAAAATATCAACAAGAAGAAATGGTAATTTGAACAGTTTGTTCAAATCAGTTGTTGAACAGTTGTTTTCTGCACTAGGTCACATAATTTAAAAAGAGGTGTTAAAATGAGGTTATAATTCTTGTTAAAATACAAGCTTTGAAAACATAAAAAGGTATCCTTTCTTTGATCTGTATTAGGAAAAAGGGGGTAAAGGTTTATCAGCTTCAATGTATTTTATTTTCGCTGTAGAGAATTTAACATAGCTGTAGATTTAGTTCATTTGAATAACATGTCTTCAAATGCCCAGAATCAAACATGGAGGATGTTATGCACTTGAATTTAATATGGAAAATCACAGAAAAGATTTAATGTTCCTCAGTCTTTCTCCAAGGATGATATTGTATTATCTTTCTAATTCCTGTGGAACAAACTACTTTTTAGATACATTTTGCAGACCTTAATAGTATCCTTAAGCTCTGGGGTTTTTTAGTTACTATAAAACTGGGGTAAATTAATTAAAAAAAAAATGCATTGGAAACTTGAGTAAAATAAAGCACACACTGAAGAAATATTATGAACCATACTCAGCTGACAGATCTGAAAGAAATCTGGTACTATATTTGCAGCAATTAATTGCTTTCTTGTAAAAAAAAAAAAATTGGTTCATTTATTCTCTAAAGAAAAAAAAGATTAGGAGATCCTTTCCTCTTCTGGTGCTTTTTAAACAATTTATACGAAAAGTACTTTTATAGAAAATTTAATTTAAAAAAAAAAGAAACAAACCAACAAGAAGCCAAACCCAACTTTAACTCATTCTTTTGCTTTCTAATTTAAGTGGTTTGCCTCATTCATAAATTTGGATACCTTAATTTCACATGAATCCTGCTTGGGTCTTGATTCAGTTGCTGAAACATGCTCATCTGGTACTGTTTGAGCAACTCAAGAATATCTGAGGCATGCCTATAAGCCTCGTAGAAGTGACACAGAAGACCTATAGGAGACTTTTAAAATCAGGATCTTTGGCCAGAACAGATACACTGAAGCAGTTTTAATATCATTAATATTATATTCTTTTCTGGTATAAACAGAAGTGTTCAGTCTGATTTGTGTAGTGAAGCCAGCAACTTAGACTGGCAGATACAGCACATTTCATTGTAGAGGACTTGCACTGTCCAGAAGTAGCAGCTAGAAACTTTGAATCCTAGGCAGAAGATGGAGGCCCATATATAGGAAAATCGGTTGAGCCTGGAGTGTTCAAAATGATTATGTTTAAGTCTAAGCTCATCATCCTAATTCCATTTATAGCTAATGGAAAACGAGTGGCACTCTTAGGGCATAACTGATCTGACCCAATTTAGATGTGCTCAATAAAGGTCATACTCAAGGGACATCTTTGAGTCAATGAGGGGCTGAAAATTGCATTAGAATAACTGTGAAAGCTTTTTAAAGGAATTTTTGCAACTGCCTGTGCACTGACTCCCTACATTGAAAGTGATGAGCATATTAGTTAGTTTATGTTGGGTAAAGTTACTAGACAGACATGAGTTATGATTGGCTCTAGAAGAAGCAGCTGCTGAGTTTGTGTGCACAGCAAGGGCTGACTGCTACTGTTTAAGAAAAAAAAAGGAAAAGGTGGCCCTGTAGAACTCCTGTTGTCTGAGGTTAGGTGGAGTGTACTCACTAAAAAGACAGCTGGCAATGATCCCTTTTTTTCTCTCTGTGACTTGAAGTCTTTGCCACAAACACTATGACAGAAAGAATATTGAAGTTGAAAGATTCAGGGCAGCAGAGATTAGAGTAAGAAAGATTTCCATTAAGAAGGAAGTAGCTACAACTGTGAGGTTAAATATGACTGATATAACAGAAGTTAAAGACTTGGGAAATGAGTAACAGTTGGAAGAGGTGAGGATTAGAGACCAAGCAAGCCAGAGAAGTTTGGCAACTGATATTGAAAATCTATGCAAGAAACACCTCATTTGGTAGATTTGAATATGCATCATGTCTAATTCTTCTTATTGTCCACAATGGATATTTATTAATCTGAACTACAAAAGTCTAACAGATAAGTATGGTAAAGGAAGCCAGGCACAGGTTGTAAACCAAGTCAGGATTGAGCTCTGAATGTGCAGGCAGTAAGGACACAGTAAGTGCTACTAGTTTCCAAGAACTCATACTTAACCTTTGCACAACTACTGAAGGCAAAGCAGATGCATCTTGGTAGGAGACTGAAACCACTGCTTCTCTGTCGTGAAAGAGCTTTTGAGAAAACTAGTTAATTGAACCAACTGGTCTGTGGGGACTTGAGTCTAGCTGTTGTTACAGGGCAAAAGCTATAGAAATGTTTATATATATATGTATGTATATACATACACATAAGACAGCTATGAACAATGGAAACAAACTGTGTTGAAAAAGAGCTTGAGGCATACAAAAAGAAAATTTTAAGATTCAAAGAAGAGGGTGTATGAATTATGCTGCAGTTGAAATCTGAATAGAACATTACATTAAAAAACTATCTGGTTGAATATTTAACGCGTTTTGTGAAGTTTCTGAGTTGCTTAGTCCTAAGAAACTTCATAAACTCTGTGACCATAACCTAAATTCTTAATTTTAGAATGACACCCAAGGGATAAAAAAAATATCTGCTGCTTTTTAAGAGCTGGTTCAGGGGCAAAACAAAGATGAAGGCAGAGTGACTTTCCATGAGACGTAGCTAGGGAGACCTTGTGATGTTTGCCATGGAGACAGTACAGGTAAACTACTGAAACAGTAGCTTCCAGTTAACTCCTAGTTAAATTTGGAAGAAGTGCTACATCTATCAAGTTGCTCTGTGGTGGCATGTATAGATTACAGCCTGAAGGTAGCAAACTAAAAGAGCACATCAAATCTATAAGTACGGAAATCAGAATATAAACGTTGTCTCCTACAAAACTCCATGGACATATCTCATTGAACTGTAAAAATGTATAAATGGGAAGCAAGATAACAGACTCCTATTCATCCTTTACCTATCTTGCACGGTGCACCTCTAGAGACCCTTGCCAGCACCTAGAAGCAGCAGGCTTTATTAGATTAGGTGCTACAAAAAAGCTAAAAAAAATTGAAATAAAAAAAAAATAAATAAAAAGCCCTCCTGACTTCATGAACAAACAGGAAACATGCAGAGATAGCTGCAGAAAGGCTGTAATACTGCTAATGGATTTTAGCAGACCTCTTGTGAAATTCTTTGGAAGCTAAAAATTTTAAATAAGTTAAGCCAAAAATAAGTATCAAAGAAAGAGAATTTAAGGAAATGGGCAAGAGATGGTAACGGAACAAACCTTTCACTTTGTACAAACGTAACAGGCCACTGAACAGGACCAAACTGGTTAATGAACCTTGCACTACAAATTAGACAAAAAGTTACATCATATCCGCTGAAAAACAGGGATTTGCTTCTATTTATGATGTTGATTTGGGGTTTTGTTTTTATTTTTTTTTTGCATGTTTGTTTTTTTTTTAATAAATAAAAGCTGGACTTTGATGAGGATCTGTATTCCTCTAGCAGGTGCAACAAGACAGAGCCTCACTTTCTTGCAGGTTGCTGTCTAAAATCGGCAAAACTTAGACCTAAAGGGTTGCTACATACTAGTATATCTGATTATCCTAAAATTTATAGTAATTTTGTTATCAAGACCTTTTTTATTTTATAAGAGATACGTATATAGCAATTTTAATAGTGTTGCCAGCCAGTCAAAAGAAATGATTCTTTCTCTTTACTCAGCACTGATGAGACACGTCTGGAGTGCTGGTCTCCCCAGTATAAAAGACCAGATACTGAAACAAGTTCAGTGAAGAGCCACAGAGAGCCTAAAGCATCTCTCATGTGAGATGCTGAGAGAGCTGGGACTGTTCAGACTGGAGTAGAGGAGGCTCAAGGGAATTTCATCAATGTGTATAAATACCTGGTAGTGGAATGAAGGCAAGGGAGACTTTCCTCAGTGGTGGCCAGTGACAGGAAGGAGGATATGGACACAAATTAAAAAACATGGAATTCCATCTGAACACAAGAAAACACATTTTTACTGTGAGGGTGATCCACACTGGAGCAGGTTTCCCAGAGGTGTTGCGGACATAGGGTGGCGAAAGGAAGGTACACGGTCCTGAAAAAAATTGGCACAAGAGCTTATAAAATAAGCGAATCATGTAGTCAGTACTGTTTAAGGATACCTACTGGTCAATTTTGTGTTCATCACTTCAGACTTAATCCAGGACCGTAAACTAAACCTATTGTGCTGAACATAGCACAGAAGTCAAATATCTTTCCACAATCAGGAAAAGGGAATCCTTTCCCTGGCTAACAGAACACCCAAACAAACAAAACGAGCATCCTGATATCACCAAGTCAGTGTCTACTCTAAGCCTGAGAGCATCAGAATCTATCTACTACTCCCTAAGTGGGTTTAGTGCTTTATTAAAATGTTATATTAGTTGTAAGGACTCATAATTAGCAAATGTCAGAGTTAATGGAATTATTCTTTGTGCTTTTTTGTAGTAGAGAGTGTTTGGATTTCCAATTAACAGGAGCAAGTGATCCATGATCAGTCACTGCAGAAATATGGAATGATTGCTCTTGTATCCTTTTAAAAATTTCACTGGAAAATGTATATTCTCTAAGAGTTTAGGGGACAGAAAACAACATTTTCTTGCAGACATTTTGAACAATTAGGTACTATTGCATACTGAAAAGTATGCAAGTTAGAAAATTTCTCCCATGAACCCCCTCAGGACACATTGTCTGCGGTCAGTCCTGGTGAACGAGGAGAAGAAATAATACTGATAGCTGTAATACTGTTAATGTACTAATTTCTCAGAGAACTGAATTCTCTTTCTGCTGAAATGAGACAGTCCATGTCAGCCAGTTCTATGCACTTCCAAGTTTTAAGCAGTCCACTTTTAAGTTTTTAGCATTCAGATAAGAAGAAGTATAGAACCTCCTCTCCCCTCCTCTTCCCTCCCCGCAGACTTTGATAAGCAGTGGAAGTAGAACATCCTCAGCGTCATCATGATGTATAAAAAGATCTCTGAGCAGAGCTCTGCATGATTCAAAATTGTAGTTTCAGTCAGTATTGAATAAGAAAATTATCCAATCCTCTTTCAATATTAATGACTTGTCTTTTCAAAATATTCCTGAGATGGCTAGTTCAGTGAACAAAACCACTTTACTTGTGCTGATGGGTCCAGATCTATCATGGAGTAATTTCTTATTCTTTAGGTATTTTTTCAGGAAGTGGCTGTTCATTATGTTAATAAACAAAGGAAAATAAAAATAAAACCAAAATCCTAGAACTAATGAAATATAATTAATATATAAAGAAGTAAAGGTAGTAAGGTGATAACTTTCTTTGGCCAATAACTTTCCTTGTGTCCTTTTTTAAGATGGACCAAAAGTAACGCAGAAACAAAAGTATAATTCAGGAGTCAAGTATATTATCTCATGTAGCTGCATTGCCAGTAGTCTTCTATGTCGCATTAACACCATTATATTAGTGTTAAGCATTTGATTTCTGAGGTAATTAAGAAAACTGTTAAAACATTTTCTACTCTGAGCCATTTCAGAAGAGCAATAAAACTATCGCATCAGTTCAGTCTTCAGGAAAAATTAGTCCTCTGTGGGAGAACATCTCTCATGACGGCAATCACAGTATCTACTATAGCAAGACATATTTGCTTACTTGTGCTTCACAGTGCAACTTTGTGCTTGAGATTTACGGTAACAATAAAAATGAAATACAACATGTTTGTGGGCAGTATGCAGACATGTACACATTATCTAAATTAGTAGATATATTCCTGTTCGCTTTGTATGTCCTTCTTGCTATTTACAGGATCTAGCTTGGGAATATAAGCTAGTCTGGCAACTTAATCTTAGAAAACTTTGAAGTATTTCAAGAACTTTAAAGAATTGTAAGCATTCAAGTGCCTAAGAATTTGTTTCCTTGTTCTCAGAATTTTAGAAAGAGTGAAAATAAGCAAAGCATATATGTCATAAAATAGAAGTAAATTAAGACAGAATGTCTCTCTTGCTACAGAAAATATTCTGTGGCTCATTAAAGCACTAGTCTGCAAGCAAGAACTTTCTTCTAGATTTCTTCATTTCAGTCATATTTTGTATTTTCCAGCTTAGAGGTTCAACACTGCTTTTGAAGTCAATTAGGCTTTCGGCTTTGCTGATCCATGTCTGAATGCTAGTCCAAAACAACATGTTTATGTTCTGTGCATAACTGAAGAACTGGGGAGCAAAGCGACCTTATTCACCAACCCATTTGCCTGAGTGACTTTTGTTTGAAGGGGCTGTGTTTGACAAAGTCTACACTCAAACATTTTGACACCATCAATCTAACAACAACATAGCATTCAGCATAATGTAGCACATTTAAAATGTGTTACACTAAAAGAGGACATCAGCTACTGAGGTATTTTCAGAAAACGCTACTTTGTAGAAATGGTATTGGGTTACTGCTCATACCTTCCTCATTTGTATTTAGGAATATTAATTTTTTTTCTAATAACAGATAAAAGATCACACAGCTAGTGAATTTTTAACCTTTGTATTCCATTGATCACAGGCATGATTTTCATGCACCAAAAGAACTTTTTAGCATGCTACAATCTCTTATAGGAGTAATTCAGAAATTATAGAAAACTATGAATTTCACATGCTAATATAATTTACTGAATACATAACCTGAAGGAAAACAAAGGGCTTTCAGGTATAATTTTGTTTCTTTTAATCTCTCTGATAAGTACTTGGGTATTTTCCAACTCAGATGTTCTCACTTTGGACTGAGTTTGTTTGTGGTTAGAAAAAAAAAATTGCCTTCTTAGCATAACATAGATATTCTTTAAAAAGTTTACATAATACAGAAATCATGAAATGATGATAAAATTTGAGCTTCAGGAAAGTTGTGCAGCTTCAGTAATTTTGGTAGCTATTTTGATGATAGTAATTCATATTTTTACACACTAAGATAAATGAATGCTTTCCTGAACATCTAAACAATGTCAAAAACATTTGTGTTTTCTCTGACTTCATTCAGTGGTAAAAGATTCCTTCAGTTTCTTTCATTCTTAAACTTGCTAATGGTAAAAAAAGGAGATTTTTGCAGCATAATAAACAATCAACTATTTAACCTAACTGTCTTTCACACATGTAAAGGGTGTGAGTGCCCATGTACAGTAAGCGTTTTGTGAATCAAACTTGAATTAAAAAAGTGATATTAGCTGATGGGCAAAATTTGACAGCTCAAAGCTGCTATTGAAATTTTGCTGAAATTACAGCCCTAATTCGTATCATGAAGAAAAATTAAAAATAGTTATTATGATGTTATGGTTATCTTTATTTTTTATATGACAAGGTGTTCAGTAATACACATTGAACCAGAAGCATGATAAAAGGTTTTAGTAGATAAACGTTTTTTCTAAGCAATATATTTTCCATATTTTTTTCTTTTTTCTTTTTAGTACATATTTAAAAAAAAAAAAAAAAAACACAAGAAAGAAGAAATTATTATTGTTTTTAAAACTGACTTACTAAAATGGATTTTATGAAAAGTAGGCTATTTGAATCCAGAAAGCTCTAAAAGCTGTAAATGATGTGGACAATTGTTATTTGAAGGGAAAACAGAAAACAGGTTTTGGAGATAATTTAAGATTCTAAAGCAGAAAAGAGGCCTGGAAGTGTGAGATAATAAATTATAGGCAATTTAGAGGAACGATAAAGGAGCTTTCTTAAAAAAATACAAAACAACAAAAGAAAACAAAACAAACCCCTAAACAAACAAACAAACCCAACAAAAACAAACCAAAAAAACAAACTAAAATGAGCTGACACTTGTCATGGCCTTGATACAGGACAGCTATTTTCTATGATTATGGAATTTATTGATAGTGGGAGTATAACATTTTTGACAGAACTTTTAGTCAGAAAGGTTTCTCAGTTAGACTGCAGAATTTTTGATCAAATGGAGAGCAAATACAGGATCCCAGGACAAATAACCTTGTGATCAACAGTGTTATTTAGGGAGAGAACACCACGCCTGATTCATGTCCTTGGGCTGTCGGAGGCAGAGCAGAGATTTCAACCTCAGCCTCTCGCATTCCAGATGAACAACCTCATCAAAGGCTGTTTAATGAGCCTTTAGCTGGTCATTCTAAATTTATCATGCGGTAAAGTATGATACAGCAGGAATATCAACCCTGGGTTTTCCAGATTCCAGCATTTTATGGTTTGGCTTTTTTTTTTTTTTCTTTTCTGGGGTACACCTGCATGTCTGATTCTGTAATTTTTATGTGTTTTGCTTGTTTGTCTGGTGGGGTTTGGTTGGTTGCTTGCTTGCTTTTCCCTCTCCTGTGATGCTTTTGTAAATGCATATTTTTCTGTTGTATTTCAGCAGGGAAGGGAAGGAAATATGGGAGGTTTGGCAATAGACTTTATTTTCAACTATACTTCCTTGTTCTCTTTTTCATAGTAAATTGGTGCATCCCATGATCTACCTTTAGCTAAATTAAGTCCAAAACAACTATACAGTTAGATCTCTACCGATGTGGTGTTCCAAATTTTATTGGTATCACTCCCATCTTTCTTTCAAAAGGCCAGTTCATGATTCTAAGGGACAATGTATACAGAACAGGAAAATTCTTTCAGCCTGACTGACAAAATTAACATTTTTCAAACTGTTATTAGATATTTCATTAAAGTAGAAGCAGTATGGTTTTGCAAAAAAATTGATCCCATTAAACCTTGGGTAAAAGTGCTCAACAGTTGTGGAAATCACCTAAATTTGTGTTTGAAAATTTAATCAGAAACAGCCATATTTGAATTAAAACAGTGAAGGGACTGACTGGGAATCTTTTGAAATGGACTTTTGCATTCTCCCTCGAGAAAGATATGACTTTTGCAGGAAAAAAAAAGCATACAATCAGCATAATGTCTTTGTATTGTCTATTACATTTCTAATGTTATTATTCAGAGTTTATCTAGAAGCTGGCCGTTTCCACACAACTGACCTTATAATTCTTTTCATTCTCTTTCTCTTCCCCCATTTTTAGTACCCCTTCTGCCCTAATAGATTTTCTATGTTTATCCTTCTTCAAGTGCACTACATTTTTCCTTCACATGATGTGTTTTAATCTTCTTCTTTCTTATCTTTGCTATTTCTTTCTTGATTCATGTAACTGACAAGGCTTTCCATCCTCACTTCCATTCCCTGGTGTCCTATCAGCATTTCTTCTGTACCAGCCTTTCCAATTTAGTTTTCATTTCCTTGAGATAAATCCAGTAGTACTGAAGATTTCTCCTCTAACACCATGTAAGTACTGCATTAAAACTCTATTACTGGTAATTGCGCTAATGTAAAAGTGCAGATTACCTATAATTTATGACAAACTCTGTGTCTTAGGCATTGTAATGAATCACCATTTTAATTTAAATGTATTGGATGCTTACCAAACCTCCCAAAGTGATGTTGGGAATGCTTGAAAGAATATTCTAAAACCTCTGACAACTGAAATCTAAGCAGTCCAAATGCAGGGTCTTTCAGGAGAGCGGAGTTATCCTGGGAGCTGGTATTCAAGCTGTCCTCTTGACCATGAGGAGGGTCAAGCCTGTCATCCGTATGTTATGTTTGTTTCATCTTTTGAATTAGCTTCCATATCTTCTGTTTTTGCAGCAGCCAAATGAAATTTCAGTCCAGAATAATGTATTTTGAATGGAATCAGACAGTAGTTATTGCACATACATTGATGTTTAGTTATTGTATTCACTCTTGTACAATTTAATCATTGGTGTGAGTCTGATTGATTCAGTTAGATGTATCAGAAGTAGATTTGTCCCAATATTTTAAATGTAAGACATTTTCACACTTTAATCATATCAATTATGCTGGGCAATCCTGAGTGTCTAAATTCTGCTGAGTTTATCAGCTTTATGAATCTGAGAAAAAACACTCATCATTGTGCTGAGGCTAGCTTGCTGCTTTTTATCCCAAGCAAGACAGTGGATATTTTATGTCAGTGCTGTCTCAATAATTCTGCTCAACTACATTTGAAAATACTCAGATCTGTTCTAAGATATGCAGCTAATAAATCTAAGCATATGGACTGTGTAACCACAAGGAAGTAAAATTAGTCCACCAGTGCAGTTCTCCCCTTTAATGCCCTTTTTCTTCTGGATTCAATTCTAAGACCTCGATAAATGAAGCCAGGGTATAAACTATTAACATTAGAGTTATTAACGATCTGTTGCTAAGGGAATACAAGAATANAGAAGTTTCTGCCCCCTCTTATTTCTATTTTTAGTGTTTCTCTTTATCTTTGTACATGTCACCCACTCAGGGAGTTTGGGAGCGGAATGCTGGGAGAGGTGTCTGAACAAAATTTTCTGAAGGAGATGGAAACTTGAAAATGTATTTTTCTAAAAGTTTTATGTTTTCATAACTATAACACTCAATAAATATGCATTACATGTTATTAGCCTTAGCAAGGTATTTTAATCTAACAGTTCTGCACCATGTTCACATTAATATGCAAATAGAATGAGAATACAAAATTAAATGGAAATGAAAGTTGGAAGTTAATTGACATTTTTGTCACAAAAGCTCAGAGAAACAGTACTTATGGTTTAATGGCAAAAAGCTAATGTGTCATCCTAGGGAGGGCTACATCAATCTAGAATTAAGACGATTTTACTGAGCAAAAGTGCAAAGTGCTGTTTGTGTATGCAGGTTGCCAGCTCCCCCTATGTAGGTGGTCCCATCACTGTAAACCTGGACTAAATTGCTGCCATCCATTAAACACAGTGGCTGCCTGGATAACTGCCTAGCACAGATTTACACAGGCCATCCATTCCTGTCAGAAATATGATATGTCACTGACAAAAACTTAATTACTCCATTAATTAATAGGACAATTTTCAAAATGCCTTGCAATGCAGCTTGACACTCATTAGTGCCATTTATGAATAATTTCTCCCAGGGTATAATACTCTATAAAGTGTAATTTGAAAGGGAATAATACATGTTTAAAGCCTACGTATCTGTGAAATGAAAATACATTCTTTGCTGAATTAGTCAGCTTTATGACAAAGCTCAGACCTAACCACTGAATGCTTGGAAAGACATTTCTCTATATCAAAACACTTCTGTCACAGACGAGCAAGTTTATTCTGGATTAGACTCATTTGGAAGTCCACGGAGCCCTTCTTTCCCTATAAGAATTCTTGTTCCCTCTCTAGTTAGACTCTTACTACCCTCAGTTCTGCATGAAGGCCAGGGGCACTGAAATGCTTGGACTGCCACTGTACCAGTACATCCATTTGTCTCTGGACATCTATGTCTCTTTATATGACTGAACAAAGTGGAGGACAAAAGAGCTGGCAAAGATTATTCCATCACAATATAGGACTAGAACTGAATTTGCAGGGGACTTAAAGTACAAGAGAAAAATGAGCCAAAACAAAAGAAATATGTGAGGAAAGCACGGGCATGGCTCCATTATTTTATATGCTAGTTAGTTATGTTAGGAGAGAAGAAAAACTCTTAAAGAGAACTGCCTTTCTGTTTTCACAGGCAGGAAGCTTTGGTACTTTTTTTTGATGAGGTAGAGTGTCTTCTAGTGCCTCTTTCCTATTAAGCTTACAATTATAATTTTTTTAATTTTAATTCTATTTTTTATATTCTTAGAGTTCATTCAACACAGGAATAGGATCATAAATATAGTCACTGGACATATGACCCTGCATGTGAAGATCTACACAAGTCCCAAGTTTGAACAATATGGGCCACTGAGAAGCCGGCACTTCAGTTCTCTGTGCTCTTTTCACAGACTCAAGAAATAAAAAGTTTCAATTCATTCTGCCTATGCTGCTCACTAAATGACTTTTTTTGTGACAGAAAAGTTTATATCACTTTAATAGTCAGACTGAAGACTAAATAGAAAAAACGGTACAAACCAACATGATCAAGGTTTCCACGAAAGCGAACGCAATGTATTAACAAAGACCTACTTCCAAGGCTTAGCAGTACTTAAGGTGTTTAAGAAAAGTAAGCTACTAAGGAAGGTCTTGAAAAATACATGCTTGGTGTGGATGGTGGTATGGTAAAGTAAACTGCCTTACATGGGTGTTAGTGCAAACTCTGCAGTCTAAAATAATGACTTCAGGAACGGATCATTTAGGTTCCAAATCCGGGATTGTGTGACCTATGATTTTTGTTTAGCATACACATATTTCACTGTCCAAATATGATTCTCCAAAGGAGCTCCGAATTTACTGAGTGTTCACCCCCAGAAACTTCATCTGCTTAGGGCATTCTTCAACGTATGGGTGGTGCAGGCTGGGAAGGTGAAAAATGTTACCACTCCCTGTTCCCCTGCACAAGTTGCTTGTTAGTCAACTGAAGAGGCTGAGCTGACAGAATGCTGCTGCCATGGTTCAGGATCTGATTCTAGAACAGCAGGGATGGGGGACACGGTAACCTTTTCAGCCATCTCAGTCTTAGCCTTCTTGTCAATCAAAGCCCTAAGAATACACTGCAAAAACAGATTTTCTGAGGGTGGGCACCCAGCAGTTTCTAAAAATCCAGCTCTGAAAAAGACTCATTTAGACACTTATCAGTTAGAGCCCTTAAATTTGGTGCACAGCCCTTAATCGGCAAAATCTTTATACGCTTCTACAGCTTGGGTAGCTAAAGCTGTTTGACATTTAAAAGTGCTGATTATCCAGCAAGTCCCATTAATTTTAGAGGGAATACAGTTAGGGTCTGTGGCTCAAACTTAGAAATGTATGATCAGCCATAAATATGTGAATAGTCAATTGATGACAGTATTAGCAACAGTCCTGTCCCCACCCCCCCAAAAAAAACCCCAAAACAAACAACAAAAGACAACAAGAACAAGATTTTTGTTTGACTTTCCAGTAAGAAGTCCATGCTACCATTTACTTTGGAACTGATTTAGGCAAGACTGTATTAACCATTCCTCAGTGATTCAGTATAGCTATGTATGGTTTGTGCAAAAGATAAAGAGAGGTATGTTAAATGGTGCTCTGATGCGTCTTCTGAACACTCCTATTCAAAGCACGTAGTGTATTGGTGCATTTTCTTAAATAACAAACAAACAAACAAGCAAACAAACAAACAAAAATAAACCAAAAACCAAACAGGCTTCTGAGTGGATTACTGATGTTAATGAGTGACTTCTGTATTCCTTCTCTCACCATTGAGCTATCTTACAGTTTCACTTCAAATACCGACATACCACAGAAAAGTGGGAGTTACAGTGTCTTTAGCTATTGCAGGTGATAGAAGATGCTACAAAGCTAGTGCCTCAGGCATTTTTGTTTTTTTTTCTGGATTGAACCTAATCCTAGTCTTACAAGATTTTTTACAATTAAATTGGTTTTCCTTCTTGGTGCCAATAAGTACTATTACATTCAAATATTATAGAAGTAGATAGAAGTAGCTGGCTAGCCTTTCCCATCTGCAGTACAAGTACTGTCTCCCTTTCCTACAATCAATAACCAGTAGACTGTTTTTATTTAAAATGTCCTCATATTTGATTTTGGAGATATAATCCTCCCAACATCCATACCTTATGCATATTTCAGAAAGGTGCAAGTACATCTGAAGATTTCCCATCCACCTAAGAACCAGTATAAACTAGGTGGCTATCTCTCTGCAGTGGTGTTATGATCTTCCCTGGACTGGAAGACGTAAGAAATCCTTGGTGGTCACATTGACTTGGTATCTGGTATGGCTGTTCATCTCCAAAGAACACCTGTCTAATGAAGGAAAGTGAGCTTCCTTTCCAGAAAGAAAACAATAATCCCCACTTACTGCCTCTTAGCTTGATCATCAGAACAATCAGTCATGATAATATGATAGATACAGTCTTATCTTGATTCAGTCTGAGCTGTCCTCATGTCTCACGTTGTAGGAGAGTTTCATAACACTAAACTAAAGAGTAAGAAAGAAGGGGAGAAACAGCTTTAGAGGTGAGCTGCTACATTGCCAAAACCACAAGATGCCTGGGGATGGAAGGAGAGACTGTAAGAGGAAATTTGAATCTAAGCTAGGAGAATGCAGACAATTGCCTATTGGAATAGGAATGAAAATAATGTACAACCAACACAGGCTACAAAAAATTAAAACAACCTGAGGAAAAAAAAAAAAAAAACAACCACAACTGAAAAACCATAGGTGTCTACCTTTCCTGCTGAGTGTCATAACCCCACACAATGTAGTACTCTCTTAATGGTCTGATGATTCATGCATTCCTGGGCTGCACGCTGACCCAGCTGCATTTGAAAGAATGAAGAGGGGTCTCAGCCAAAATATGCCATAATGAGGTGTCATAATTGTGAGTACCTGCAGCTAGAGTTTACCTTCTATTAATTTGTGCTACAAGAAATTAACTCATGTCTCACTGTTCAGATCTTTTCTACCTCCTTTTATTCTTATTGCTGCTTTTTCCACTAGTTTCAGGGTACTCTTGGCAAATAAGTAATCTGTGGGTGCTAACTGTCATCTGGGAAGGACTTAAATCCCGATCTGCTTTCCTATGCTTGAGGTTGCTGTCACCATCTCCTCCTGACAAACATGTGAGATTGATCGGCTGCCTACGTTAACCTGAATTGCCATCATATTTCCCAGAACATACGTCTGCATGTAGGGGTAAATTACTGTAGACACTCAAAGACACCTGTGTGCCTATGGAGTTACATGATTCCAAACAGCAATATTACCATTTGGGAGTTAGGGGCTATTTGGTTTCTCAAATCTTTATTTTGTTAAGGTTTAGGTAAACTTTATCTATGAAGATATTTTCTTCCTTAAAACTTGGAGAAAAACACTATCACTTCCTTGGTGATACTAAGAGGGCAGATCAGAGCCTGCAGATGAACTGTCCCCTTAACAAAACAAAATTTGCTTATTAAATGCTTCAGTCTCAAGTAAAATTATTGAAATAAGCTTTTCTGGATCTTTTGTATATAACACTGTCGTGAAGACTCATGAAATTAAATTAAGCAGATGATAAACTCAAAATAAACTTTATTCTAGACAAACAACTTTATGCTAACCAAACTGTTTAATACTCCAACAACATTAATAAATCACAGGTTCAAGATGTAAAATGCAATTAATACTACACAGCCAAATTAAGAATTCTTAAGTTTTAGAAACAAGGATCCAAAATGATCAATGACTCACCTAGAAAGGTGAGGGCTCTCAGCCTGCAGAGGTTACTGTAGGTGGTGTCCCAACCCATGGGGAGAGTCCCTGGAATCAGACCTGCTGCATTGAGGAGGACTGACTCATTTTGCCCTCCGGCGGGGCTCCATTTATACCCTAGTTGAATCTGACCTGTGGTCATATATAGTCACGTTATTCCTCACTGGCTGAGCGCCTAAATTTCCTTGTCTTTCGACTAAGGTGTGTACATGACAGTAGTCACCATGCATCTTCGACAAGTTTTGGTCCTTAACAGTGTGTGTGTTGGGGGTGCATCTGCCACAAAGACTACTCATTGTCTGGAATAAAGTAATGATTTCTTGGTGTGAGTTAGAATCAGTGGGTTTTTCCTAAATAGAAATCTGGATTTTTTTTTTTTTTTTTGAACTTTTGCAATGAATTATGGTACCCATTCTCAAATGAAGCTTTTTAAATTCAACCTTGCTGCTGCATTGCTCACATTCAGTATCATTATTGTTATTCACATACTTACTATTCATAAGACTAAAATATTTTACTGTTTGGTTTGTTCTGCTGGATTCTATTTGGTTATGGACTGCTGTTCTAAGCCAACTTTGCAATAGTTTACATTTGTTGTCATAGCAATCGTTCAGATTTTGCTTCCATATTTGCCAGTGAAGTCTGCATAACGTTTGACTTCATCAGTTGCTGCTGTTTTATAAACACTAAGCTGTTGATACCTTACTAAACAAAAATTGTAAATGTCTGTCCTTTCCATTCATACAGTTCTAAACCACATGCAGGCATCAAAATATAAGTTCAGCAAAGATGTAGTTGCATTTATTTCATTCTTCTAGTTAATTCCATTAACATGGAAGGCTTAAAAGACTTTCATCTTTGGAAATCTTCTGCAAAATTGTTCTAAAGCTGTTCTTCAATCCTGCATACATTAGACATCCCCGGTCTTTTGGCTAACAGCTATAGTGCATGTTTTCTTTTTAAGACAGGGCACAGGAATTTTCAAAAGACGGTAATAAGATTCTGGTATTCAGTATGGCTTTACAATGTTCTGAAAGCATCTTCAGCGCTTAGAAGTTGATGTCCAATGGCAGATGCCTGTGTCACCGGACACTGTGACACTGGACTCTGGAAATGAGCCTGCATAGACCTAAACACCCAGACACACTTAATTTCACGTTTATTTCTCACAGAAGAACAAATCTTATTTTGTTTGTATATCTTGAGCTAGGTTTGATCTGTTGTCAAACTGAGCTGGTGCTAGTACCTCACAAAACAGTTGTGAAATCAAAGCTTCTGATTATAGACATATCAATTCTCATTTTTGTATTTGTGTTATCACCTTCTACAATGAATATTTTTAAATGACTCCATTGTTACAATTTTTTCCAGGGTAGTTTTGACAACAAATATTATTCTTTTGAGATACACCTTTCTTTTCATGTCATCCTTTTTATATGCTTCACATTTTGTAATCTAACCACTTAACCCGTTCATTTTTCACAGTTTAAGGTTATGCTATATATAGGCCGTGATTTTAGAACCTTACTAATTGTTGCTTAAAGAGATGCTGGTTTGCATTTCCCATGTTCATGTCACTAACTGTGTCAACCTTTTTCACCATAAGCATCACTCATTACGAGCAAAAATCTTTCAGGCCTCGGGCTCTGGCTGAGCCCAAACAGTTAAATAGTTGTTAAATAGTTACAACATGAAGAAAGAAAGAAAAAAAGAAAAAAAAAGAAAAAAACCCTACTGAACTATTACTGGAATGTAAGCTGTTATCTCACTAGGGCTAGTTCAGGGATCTCTAACCCGCTCCTGCACTAGATTACCTGGGTATGCTCTGCCTCTCTAGGGTTTTTGATGCTTCAACTATTACCACAGAGGAAGAAGAGAAAAACAGGAACTGCACCTAACTGGAAAGAAGAGTCTGAGGAAGGAAAAAGAAGTACAGAACAGGGACATAAGCACAGGTGGAGACAGAGGGACAGAAAGACCACAGGATCAAGAAATGCAGAGCAGGGGAGAGGCAACTAGGACTGTGCAGTCACAGTAAAGAAGAAAGATGGACTATGGATCCAGTCAGGAAAGGAGAATGATCTGCTGGTCAAGCAGGGAAATGTTTGGAAGTACAGTGTAAAGGAAATTTAATAATCTCAGATCACTTCCACTATAAAGTTAATTGAATCAGTACATATTTTTCTTTTCTTTAATCACTGCTGATACACAAGGCATGGGGACATGAAGGAGAAACTGGAATGAGATCATACTTTTTTGATTGATTTGAAACTCCTTAGCATTTCATATCTTGGGAGACCTATCACTATAGCACGATAGCAGCTGACAGGGCAGTTTCAAATAGCTTTTGCTGCAGTCATGAGTTATTGCTAATTCTTTAAATCTGATTTTATTTTTCTTATGGTAGATATCTAGAAAATAAAAGTCATTGTGTTCATCATCTGCATGTGTAGGAGTTGGTTTAGGTGACTGAGACTAAGACCATGGTGAAAGAAGGGAGGCTAGAATTCTATGTGTACTGTGCACAGCATTAACCATAAAAATACCTTTTTCTCCTCAAAAGCTCTTCACTTTTTCTCACTTTGTATCTGGAAGTTTCTTCAACAAATTATTTTCCAATAATGAAGTCTGATTTCTTCCCTCATAATTTTCCCTTGCCTGTGCAGGACAGCTTCCTATGGGTGAAAATATTGAATGATGAATTTTAATTAATACTCAAATAATTTTTAAATCTATGAGTGTTCAAGCCTTCAAATTTAACTTTCTTTACTATGATTTTTTAGTTATAATGATGTAAGAAAAGGGGTACTGTTACATTGTTAATAGTACTTAAATGGCTTTCCAGACTATTTGTTACGGCACTTTCCCTAACATGCCTAAGGAGTGTTGGCTCCCGATCCACTCGTGTAAGATATATGCAGTGGCATCCAACGTAAAATTGAACAGTGGAGGTGGAATCCCAGATCTGCCAGCTTCAAGCTGACTGCCATAGCAAGGAGTTATAGACTCACAGCTGCATTTGCTGTCTTTCAGTCTTTCTTTGGGGCAGAAAACATTGTCTTTCTACTGAGTACTCAACTGGTGGGTGGGACCAAATCTTATCCCCACATACCCAGCTGCCTAGTGATTAGAGTTGGAGATATGTGTTCGTATCTACCCAGTCAGAAAAACAAATTTGAAATTAGCTGTCCCATATCACAAGTGAAGTGCTCTATTACTAAATTATTGGAGAAAAGGAGTAGTATCAGTAGCTCATTCCTTTCTTCCACCCTTATTTAGAAATGTATTAAGTCTCTGATCATATTCTGGTCCCTAATCTCTGCAGAGACACACAGATATGAATCTTCTATGGATTTAAATGTTCTCTGGAGCTGGGAATTAGGTAAGGACTATATCCTTAGTTCCCATTTTTCCTTACAGTTATTCTTACTGTCTAACTTGCCGTCATTCTTTTTTTGTTGACCTTTGTATATTCCATTCTTAAACGCCAAGTTCTACCCAAATAAAGGACAAACTACCTAGCTGTCTGGACAGCATGGTATGAATTTCACTAAGTAGCTGTGGCATAAATTTCCCTTGTGAATGTATAGCCTAACAGCCTGTCTCCAGGCAGCAATCAGGACCCCACTGAGCTTGGCAAGGTGCAGTCACTGATCCAGAGCATTCACAACATAAGCTCATGACAAGGCAGAACAGATGGAGACAAAGGTAAATAGCAGTGTGGTGGGAAACAGAGTAACAATGAAGTTAGGTCCATCTGTTGTTCCAGTAGGCACAAAAAGTATACTTGTCCTCAGTTGTGTCCCATTGCACCACTTCATCTCTTTTGGTACAGCAGGTGGCTTGGTAGATAAATGGACAGGGCTACACTTTGACTGAGGGGGTTGTATTTATGTGTCAACCCTAACTCCCACACAGACTTTGTTTCCTTCATCCCTCTCTTCCTCTTGGCTCTGAACACCATCTCAGTTCTCTTGCCAAGGTGGATGGGCATGGTGCCCTCAGTGTCTTTGTGGAGCAGGAGTTAGGTGCTGAGCGAGGAAATCCATGCATAAAAGGCTCAAAGCTTTTCTTTGCGGCAAAAGCTCTCCTAAAAAATAAAATGGTCCAGGAATTAATTGTTCTCTGGTTCTGCGACCAAGTGGCATGACATAGCTGGTGTCCAAATGGCTACCTTCTCTTATGCTCCAAAGTAAGCTGTCCACATCAAAACTGATTACTGGGGATGGTCTCTGGTGCAAACTGTCCTTCAGATATTTCAAAATATTGTGTGTGAATGTGCTTGATGATGCAGGCTGAAACTGAGCTATAGATAATACAATTAAGCTGTATCAGTGATGTCAGGTCAGTGCTTGAGCCCTGAACTTATTTAGCTTGCATTATATAAAAAAGTAAAAAGTATAAAGTATAGAAATAATACGAGCAAATAGTCCTACTTGACACTTTCTGAAAGATGTAGAACAAAGGGATAAAATGCAGGCATGTAGGAAAAAGAATTAAATAGTTGGAGGGGTTTTGAAGGTTTATGACAAATTATCACTTTCAACTGTTTTGGTTTGGTGTTTGTTTTTGAGATAAGTGTCAGTTTTATCCAGGAAGAGGTGACCTTCCTGTTCATAAATCCTGAATGCTGGATCACGGTAAATAAAAGACCAACTTTCTTAGTAAGGTACTAAATGGAAAACTGTGAAAACCATTCAGGTTAGAGGCAGTTGTCATTAAATTCCTGTGCTTTTATCACACTGCAATACTGCAAAGGACCATGACTATTTTAGTATTCTACTACATCTCACATAGTCATCATCCTGTATGTCATTTAGACACAGTGTCATAAACTAGAAGCTTGATTCTCTGAAGTGCTCAGTGTAAGATACCAATCACCTTCAACTCCCCAATCCACTGGACTGCTTGTAATAACTCTCCCAAAGATACCAGCTCCTTCTCATTTTCTATACCTATAAAATGGTGAAAAAATGAAAAAAAAAGGAAAAAAAAGAAATCAAACAACCAGACACTTTAGTATTGCGTCTGCAGAAAGGAAAGAGAATTATGTATAAAGTACATATGCATTTGTTTGATTGGGGTTGACTTCCCAGCCCTGTGGAGACAGGCAGCATCACTTAAAAAAATACACCTGATCCTGCTTACGCTGGGTTGGGACTTAACTGCCATTCAAATACATATTCTTTGGTTTGTTAAATTAATTTGACATAAGGCTGCTAGCTATAATCACAGGTGAATATGATTTATAAAACTAAAACACTTGTAGCGAAAGGATTGTTTCATTATTATAAAGACTTATGTTACCTCTTATTTTTAAATGTTAATTTTAACAGTCAGTGGAAGAATGACTTGGGTATATTTACATTTTTGTGCTTACATAAAAATAATTAGGCTGACATTTCATTATCATGGTTATTAGAATAACTGAGAAAATAAAGATTGCAATAAATATGTTGCTATGCTTTAAGAAATAAAGTGTATTAATAGAAGAGATAAAGTAGAAGCAAATATTAAAGTGTCATTAGAAAAAATGTCAGTATGTCATCTGATTTTATATGAGAGCATACCTTTGATCAGAATACTATGTGAATTCACTCAAAATCCAATCTTCTTTTAATGATAAGACAACATTTTGATCTTCATGTTGCTGAGCAGAATATAAGAGTTCATAGCTAAATACCAAATTCTCATGACTGCTCAGTATTTTAAATAACAAAATACTTCTGCTTACAAATTGCAAATTTCATACTAAACTATATTTTGTTATTGCCCTTCACAGACTGTATATGCAAGTAGTCTTCAGGTTTTTTTTTTTTTGTTGTTTTTTTTTTTTTTTTTTTTTTTTTTTTTTTTTTTTTTTTTTTTTTTTTTAATGTTCTAGTTTATGAACATAAAAGCTACATTTAAGGTATTAGTGGACATATCACATTTTTCATTGAGTCAATCTATTAAAAACTAACAATTCTTTCAGCTCTAAAGTGAAACTGCATAAGTGAGCTGTCTAATCACATAATTCATAAGCAGGGGAAACCAGTTAATATGAATTTTTGTGTGAAACTGCATAACATGGATGTAAAACCATATTATGTGGTCCATTTCTAGATCATTTATTTAGTGATAAAAATGCTTACAATGTTTTAAGTGTAATTCTGTGTTGCAAAGAATTTTAACTAGAGTCACCCGTGGGCTCTTTCTCTCGTCAAAAAATTCCACAGCTAATTGTCTAAATCAGAAAGCAATTGAATTAAATCAGCACCTCTGGCAACAAAATAATTCTTAAGGAAGCAAACATGCTCCTTTTCAGACACAAGTGCACTCACCTTGGCAAATGCTATTAGGATTTGGAGATGAGGTCTAGCCTGACACTTATTCCAGTGCTCTAAGACAGGTTCTTGCTAATCTACTGCATATTCATTATTATTATTATTGCTGTTGTTATTGTTGTTACTACTACTAATAATAACAACGTGAAAAGGAATTTCTGGGAGCCATGGGAAACAAGAAATTCTGTCTCTATTAACTATTGGTTATTTTGGTGATGATAACTATGCAGTAAGCCCTTCATTTTCTAAAGGAACTGACATTTGCTGATGCACATAAATAGGCCAGCTGTTCCTTTTTGGGGGGTAAAATATAATATACAGTTAAATCTACTCAAACTGCTATAAAAATCCCAAAAGTAAAGTTGAAAGCCTTTCACTGGGGAACCTGAACTACAAATTCCTAATTAATTAGAAAGAAAGTAATTTTCAGTATAAAGTGATGCATTCAAATATTTAAGAATGCTGTTTTATGTTCCCAAATGGCAATAATTTAGGAAGTGAGAAATAAAGACATAAAGACAATCATTTTGCTATTTAATAGGGAATGTGATGGGTAATGAAGCAAGATTACAATTAAATTCTAGCATGCTGTGTCCTACAGGAAAAATCAGCTCTAATGCTTCTAACCTTTATCAACTGGCAGCACTACAGTTCTGATCTCCTAAGTAGTTATCTATTTTGTCTGTACGGCATTGACCAGGATTAATACAGCAAGACACTAATGGAATGAATAATCTAGATAATCTTAAATGTGTTATACTGCATGGTGATCATAGGATTGCAGAAATACTCTATGGATTGCAACTTCACATGGTCAGAAATATTTACAGGCAGCATTTGCCAAATTGCAATGTCTAAAATTAGGAACCTGAAGCCATATTCTGTCATCTCACTGCAGTCTGACTTTTTCATGAGAACTGAGGACTTCCGACCCTATTAATGTTAATGAGACGTAAAAGCCCAGAAAACCTCTGAAAATCTGGCAACTTTCTTTTATATGGCTAACTTCAATTATCTAAATTAAAAATTACAGTTGAGAGTTTTTTCAGGTTTTCGTTGTGTGGTGGGGAGGCACGATGAACAACACAGGCCATTGCTGATTACTTGGTGCTAGGTGTTTAGCAAAGCAGTTGGCAGCTAATACTGGCAAGCTAATGCAATAAATTTTTGAACAATAGCCTTTTAGGGTGAAACCATAGGTGGACATCCAACAAGTAGTGGAAGCTAGAGCCCGAAGAGGAACTGCTTTCTCAGCCATGGACCTGAAATACCAACTGAGAGGAGCAAGCGTCATATTCGTCTGGGTTCCGTTTATGCTGATCTAAAGTGGACTGGTGGTGCTGAAGCTCTGGTTTGTGTAGGCATTCATGTTTTGGAGGAAAGGGCTTGCTATCCACTACTTAACCCATGCTGTTAAGCAAATAAATTTAGATTTTATGTCAGTGAGCAGTGTGGTTCTGTCCCAGTGACCGCCATTCCCAATCTTCCCTCAACAGTTTGCAGACACCTTTCCTCCTACTTGTTTTGTCCGCACCTTGCAAAAAGGAGCAGTTTGAAAAAAAAGCTATGTAGAGTCATCCTTACAAAATGGTAGAACTGCCTAAACCTTCTTAAAGCCGAGTCATCCCAAATTCATGGAGTGACTGTAAGATGGATGGAAAGTGTGGAAATAGAGCAGATATTTAATCTCCCCATTAATTCCTAACACTTTTCTGAATGGCACTCACACATTACGTTAATGTAAATATGTCTTTGTGTCATGGGAGAGATGCCTGTGTAAAACAATCAGAAAGGCTTACTGTCTAGAGAGTGGGAACTATACAAAGAAATTTTCTCTAAGTTTTTGGTACCAGAGTCATGCGACTGAAGACTCCCTAAAACTTTAAAAAAAAAA
>VXBH01006440.1:30686-55448 GCA_013400035.1 Rynchops niger
AAAAAAAAAAAATCCTGCTTTTTATCCAAAAGTTGGGTGACTTCCTTCAAATGTTTTAATGTATATTAAACACTGTAATATCTTTTTTATTCCTTAATAATAATAGTAACTAATACACATTTTCAATTCAATAATGATATTTTATTAAGTCTGAAATGGAAATTTAATCCAAATATTTGGAATCAATTGCTTCATTATTTCATTCTGCATTATACTGCATATTTATGCCTTTCTAAAATTATTGATCGTCACTTTGTTATACAGTTTCTCTTCAATGAGTTTAACCAGGTATCAACACTTTTTCAGTGATTTGATCTCAAACCAGAAATTAACCAATGTTTTGTACGTTTTAACCCCTGTATCATAAGACCAAAGTCACTCAAGAAGAAAAAAAATGAGGCGGTCATCAGGTGCGTGTTGTTACCAATGACGAATTGCACTTTATCATGCACTTTATGCTGTTTTCCTCAGAATTTATTCTCGGCTATCATAGGTGAGGAGATTTCAATCACTTCTAGTCCAAATTAATTCCAAGGCATAATATACTTAATTTCCATCTTTTTCTCTCTGTAATTAGGCCTTATTATTTTTCTTTTAGTCCTATTTTCTTGTTTCTTCTGGACCCAATCATAAAATGAAACTCTAAATAATTTTCCCAATGTTTGTTGTCTGCCCCTCCAATACATCTACCGGTATAAATGCTTCTTTTTCCAGTCTAAACCATCATTCATGTGAGAACTATGCATATGTTTCATTTTTGAGGATTTCAAATAGAATCATAGAATTGCCTAGGTTGGAAGGGACCTTTCAGATCATCTAGTCCAACCATCAACCTAACTCTGACAGAAACCATCACTAAACCATATCTCTAAGCAGTATGGCTACCCGTCTTCAACCACTTCCCTGGGCAGCCTGTTCCGATGCTTTATAACATTTCAGTGGAAAATTTTTTCCTAAAATATACTCCACTTGAATTTTAGCTTTGAGAGAGTACACAGATCTAACTACTAGGGTACAGTGCAGACCTCTACAATTTTCATTAGCTTTTCAAAGCACTGAATACAGCACATGACTGACTGGAATATTTATGTATCACTCTTTTTTTCTGAAGCTGGCTGAAATCTTATACTGTTGAATCAGAAATCACTTCTGAATAGTATGAATCCTATTTATATCCCATCTATAAATATAAGTTTCCTGTTGGGTAGTTTCCTGAAAGGTCAAATGTGGCTGAAAGTCTCTTCTGTCAGATTTCCAAGTTGGCCAGCGCTTTGAGGAGAGTCTGTTTGCAACTTTGAAATGGTAAACTTAAAAAATATGCAAAGGTTTCAGTAAATTTAGAACTATACTTTCCAAAAAACATGGATTTCATAGACTAAGTAAGAACTAGCAAATACTTGAATAAAGAATATTTTTTTTTTAAAGCAGAATGAGACACAACAGAAATATAGGAGGTTTTAGACAAATCTGACCTTGCAGGTCAACTCCTTTCCTTCAGATTTCCTCTCAGTCTAGGAATGCAATGTTTTTTGGGGCCTCAAAAAAATCCACCCAGTGCGCTCTGACTCCCCAGGGAAAGAATTTTCTACCACTACATCTGAGACTCCTTTTTTATTCTTACCCTCTCCCTGCCCATAGTCCTTTAGTTTCATGGAAAATGTTCTCTCTCCTTCCAGAGATACCAATACATTAGCCCTGATAAAACCAGGAGACAGTCATCAGAAAAAAGCAAACAATGAAACTGTGAACTAGGCATAAAGACAGTCATCACCTGTGAGAGCATCACATCTCTCCATAATTTGTCCTCCCATCATTTTTCTGAGTTTGTGAAATATTACAGGTACGACATATAAAAAAAAAAAAAAAATGTTTGCCTTACCCTGACAAAACACCTAACCTCGCAGACTTTAAGGAATACAGGAAATACCCAGCAACATAAGTACTGGTTGCACAATCAAAGTTTGAAGACACATCTGCATGGCAATACATTGTCCCCTGCAGAGAGAATACAGAGATGGTTCCAAACAAGCTGGACTTAAGAAATATTGTTCTCTCAACATAGCCCCCTGGCTGAGGAATGCGATATGTATTAACTTAAGCAAATCAGTGTGCTAAAAACACATTGTTACTAACTTAGCATGTCCATGCTACTTTTTGATCTCCACTTCTACATCTGCATGACACCACTGAGACAAACTTGTTCTATAGACAGTAGCTGAATATGTTAACAAGGCATTTCACTGTTCCACACAGGTATATTTCAAAAGCACATACTCCAGTTTTTCATGCACTGATAATTTGTAGAGAATTCCAAAGCCTTGAAACAACAGCTATCTTCACAGGACTTTTATTAGATACAAACACAGATGATTCAGGTTTACTTAACAGTAGCAGCAGCCTTAATCTCAAATAATTCAACTGCTTAAATGATTTTTGTTTTGTTCTTGCATTATATCTGCATTTTGTACTATAAGCTACAAGGCATTGGAGTTGTTTTACTTGTTATCTGAGGAAGTACTTGGACCATTTAATGCAATTTCATGTTTTATGTGCATGTGAAATGTTACAAACTGCTAAAAGCTGAAGAAACTGACTGTTTTATTGTAGCACAAAAGTATGGCACGGTCTAACAATTATAGGAAAGCACTTTTGTCAACAGAGTCTCCAACATTATATATAAACAACAGTGACAAATAGCACTTATCTTATTAATACTTCACTACTAATCCATCAGCTTTAACTAAGTCTCAGATGACCTAAAACTCTGAAGGTTTCAGCCAGTACCCTGCCTTAGCTTGCATGCTTCAACAATTTTATTATGTTAGCTTTCTTTCTATATACATAATGCACAGATAAACTGATCCACTGGGGTGCTGCCTTGTCTTCAGTGTTCAGTAGATTAAATGAAGTCCCAGTCTGAGTAAAATGGAAAAAGAAGCAACGGCAGTAAACATATATACAACATGAAGAAATAGTTTTGTACGTCACAGGGGAGAATGAAATGCAGTTTTAGTATTAGATAATTTCCTCAAAGTTAAATTATAACCAAGAATCTTATATGAAAGGAATATGTTTTTACCAATACGAAAGTAAATTAAATTTACTTTTTAAGTAAATTGCTACAGGAAGAAAAGAGGATAGAAATGTGATTTTTTAGGAATTCAAATTAGAGTCAATGTTATCAACTGAACAGAAGTGAACAGTATTCACTGTACAGTTAGTTAAAGGGAAATCTCATCTCACATCTCACCATGTGTGACTGATAAACAAATCCCTACAACAGAAGAAGACTTAGAGGAGATGGTCACGGGCAATGTGCTCATGAAGGTCAGGAGCAAATATAGGTGGCAATCACAACCGTTATAAAGAAAGCTAAACTTATCTCAACAGAAAGGAACCACGGGGTGACTTTTGTTTTATATAAAGGTCTATGTCAGTTGAGTGGATCAACGGTTTTTTTAAATAGCCTATCCTGAGTTAATCAAGAACTGTAAATGTCTTCCCAAGGCAGGCAGACCAGAATGGGGGAAGTGTATAAGTAGCTCAGACCAACGTAGCGTATAAAAACTGAGCAACAAACACAATAAACATTGAGGAGAGCAATGGGCTTGGGCTCACTTCAACTGTATATTACATCCAGTTCCATGATGGTGAGCATACAGAGACTTCACCCCAAAGATATGCCTACCTCTTTTGACTGCTTATGGGGGAATTTTGATAAAATATCTTAAAATAAAGGCCCAGCTTTAGACATCTAGAGTATTCAGTTGCCTAAACGTAGGCATCTAGTGCTATCTGAGGTGTCCTCCAGCTAACAATCTAAGAAGGTGCAAATGATATTCCAATACTGCAAAATAATAGAATAGAATAGAATAGAATAGAATAGAATAGAATAGAATAGAATAGAACAGAAAAGAAAAGAACAGCACAGGACAGCACAGGACAGCACAGAATAGAATAGAATTTCTTTTGGAAGGGGCCTACAATGACCATCTAGTACAACTGCTGGACCAATTGAGAGCAGACCAAAAGCTAAGGCAAATTGTTAAGGACATTGTCCAAATGCCTCTTAAACACTGACAGGCTTGGGACACCAACCACCCCTCTAGGAAGGCTGTTCCAGTGTTTGACCACTCTCTTGGTAAATAATTGTTTTCTAATGTCAAGTCTAAACCTCCCCCGATGCATCTTTGAATCATCCCCATGCGTCCTATCACTAGATACCAGGGAGAAGAGATCAGCATCTCCCTCTGCACTTCCCCTCCTCAGGAAGCTCTAGAGAACAATGAGATTCCCCCTCGGCCTCCTTTTCTCCAAACTAGGCAAACACAAAGTCCTTAGCTGCTCCTCGTAGGACATTCCTTCTAGCCCTTTCACCAGCTTTGTTGCTCTCCTCTGGACATTTTTGAGTACCTTCACATGCTTCATAAATTGTGGGGCCCAGAACTGCACACAGTACTTGAGGTGAGGCCGCATCAACACCGAATACAACAGGATAATTGCCTCTTTTGACGGTCTGGTTATACTGTGTTTGATGCACCTCAGGATGCGGTTGGCCCTCTTGTCTGCCAGGGCTCTGCTAACTCATATTGAGCCTGCTGTCAACGAGCACCCCCTGTCTGCTACCTCTGTGTAGATGAATCAGATATTCTAGGGTTGTCAAAAGGGACAAGGCATCTAGGCAAATGAATTACCATCAACTGGGATTCAGACCCAAATTATTGACCTCTTACTTGAAGTACTTAAATACAGGCATCTATACAAACCATGTGGCTAAGCTCTCATTATATTCAGTGGACGACTTGTCATCAGAGTTAATGGAAGAGAGCTATTCAGTTCACCCAGAAGTAGATAAGTAGATATCTACATTTGATCATCTGAATGATGAAACAAACATATCCAGAACATTCTTCCCTGCAGATAAGGCTTTACAACACCACAGCTTTACTCTTTTTCCTTAGAGATGTTCTCACTGTAATCCTGTAAGGATTCTGTAAAAGTTTATTCATGTTCTAAAGCAATATGCATCTCTTATGAATATTTTTCATGCACATTCACAGTGTGTGGAAGATTTAATTATGCATTTGTGTATACATGATATTACAGGAAAATTTTGAGTCACCTGATTTGAAAAATTACATGATTGCATGAAAAAGTAACTCCATGGATAATCAAGATATTTATTATACTTTGTAGCTTCAGTTTTGCAACCTAAACTGAATCAAGTAGTTTTGCCCACTTAGATTCTCATTCATTTTGCATGGCCTATAGTGACAAAAGCTAATTTTGTAAGTCTAAAGGAATCACAGAATCACAGAATGGTAGGCATTGGAAGGGACCTTCAGAGATCATCTAGTCCAACCCCTCTGCCAAAGCAGGTTCACTTACAGCAGGTTGGACAGGAACACATCCAGGCAGGTTTTGAATATGTCCAGAGAAGGAGACTCCACAACCTCTCTGGGCAGCCTGTTCCAGTGCTCTGTCATCCTCAAAGGAAATAACTTTTTCTTCATGTTCATACAGCATGTCCTGTGTTTCAGTTTGTGCCTGTTGCCTCTTGTCATGTTGCCGGGCACCACTGAAAAGAGTCTGGCCCCACCCTCTTGACACCCAGTCTTTAGATATTTATAAGCTTTGATAAGATCCTCTCTCAGTCTTCTCTGCTCCAGGCTAAACAGACCCAGGTCTCCCAGCCTTTCCTCATAAGAGAGGTGCTCCAGTCCCTTGATCATCTTTGTAGCCCTCTGATGGACTCTTTCCAGTAGTTCCCTGTCCTTCTTGAACTGGGGGACCCAGAACTGGACACAATACTACCAATGTAGCCTCACTAGGGCACAGTAGAGGGGGAGGTTGACCTCCCTCAACCTGCTGGCTACGCTCTTTTTAATGCACCCAAGGAGATCATTGGCCTTCTTGGCTGCAAGGACACATTTCTGCCTCATGGTCAACTTATTGTCCACCAGGGTTCCCAGGTATCTCTCTGAAGAGTTACTTTTCAACAAGTCAACCCCTAACCTGTACCAGTGTATGGGGTTATTGCTTCCTAGGTACAGGACCCTACACTTGCCCTTGTTGAATTTCATTAGTTTCTTCTCTGCCCAACTCTCTAGCCTGTCCAGGTCTTGCTGAATGGTGGCACAGATATCTGGTGTGTCAGACATTCCTCCCAATTTGGTGCCCTCAGGAAACTTGCTGAGGGTACACTCTTCCCTGATCCAGGTCATTGATGAATAAATATGTTGAACAAGACTTGATCCAGTACTGACCCCTGGGGAAAAGAGTTAATTATAGGTCTCCAACTAGACTTTGTGCCACTGATCACAACCCTCTGAGCTCTGCTATTTAGCCAGTTCTCAATCCACCTCACTGTCTGCTCATCTAATCCAAACTTCCTATGATTAACTGTGAGTATTTTTGGGGGGTCAGCATTAAAAGTCTTGCTGAAGTCAAGGTAGACAACATCCTCTGCTCTCCCCTCACTACTTAGCCAGTCATGCCATTATAGAAGGCTCTCAGATTGGTCAAGCATGATTTCGCCTTGGTGAATCCATGTTGACCATTCCCAATAACCTTCTTTTTGTCCACATCCTTAGAGACGACATTCAGGTTGAGCTGTTACATCACCTTTCCAGCCTGTAGTTTCCTGGGTCCTCCTTCTTGCCCTTTTTGAAGACTGGTGTGACATTGGCTTTCCTCCAGTCCTCAGGCACTTCACCTGTTCTCCATGACCTTTCAAAGATGATGGAGAGTGGCTTTGCAATAACATCCGCCATCTCCCTTAGCACTCATGGGTGCATCCTATCAGGGCCCGTGGATACAAAAGTCGAGGTTGCCTAAATGATCTCTAAACCTGATCATCCTTGACTAAGAGAATGTCTTCCTTTCTCCAGACTTTCTCTCTTAACTCTAGGGTCTGGGACTCCTGAAGGCCGGCCTTAGCAGTAAAGACTGAAACAAAGAAGGCATTCTTTATAATGTTTACAACACTAAATGTATAGACAGGAGCTCAAAATCTTGAATAATGTAAGAAAGTTAATCTATTAATTTCGTTATTACAATCTAGAACTGAAGTGTCAAGGTCTTGCAGTCAAATATATTCATGATGGATGAAAACTAATAAAAAATAATCCCCTGCTTTCATTTCTTTCTTGTAAAAAAATCAAATAAAAAATTAATCATGTAATCAACTACTATGAATAGTTATAATTACAAACTATATAATGAGAAATGATAAAAGAAAAGGTTACATTTCCATTTACCTATGGCTGCTTCCTACCTTTAATTTTTAAGATGGAAAACGAGACATGCAACTGCAGAAAGCTGTTGTACCTACAGTAGCAGGACTGTGAAATCAATTTCTCTTTTTCACACATAAGTATTTATACAGAAATTTCTTTACACCTTTTCTATAGTATAATTCTATGGTTTGTATGTGTGGAGGAGTCTGTGAGAACATTTTCATATACAAGATCTCAAACAATAGACTGCAGAAGAAGTGCTTGTGTAAAGTGTTACACTAGTTAGCATAGCTCAGAACTGAGGATAACCCATAGTCATTAACCTCTTTTCTCCTCTGGGACAGAATTAATTGTGGCCCATATGTTTTTACAATCATACGTTTCCTATGGGAAATTATTCCCTATTTGTCGCAATATGTATAGTTTAAAGTATCATGCAGTTACACAAGAATAAAGAAAACTGTATTTCACAGAAAGTTCACAAGGTAATACTCTATCTCAATAGATTGATTGCCTTGACATTTTGAGTATACAGTATATTTTAAACACAAACTCTTTCAAGCACAACAGTGCCTCAGAGATTATTCTTCTTTCTTTTGGAGCAATCAGGGCCTGGTGCTTTATTTGAAGACAAAGTATAGTTCCTCTTTTAGAGAAAAGCAGATAAACATACAGATACATAGAACAGTAGCAGGTAGAAAGATGGAAAATGTGATATTTATCTACCTCTACCCTGTTCATCCTTGATTAAGGTAAACACTATCCCTTTATTATAATCTTACTCTTTTTTCCTGAAAAGTGGTGAATGGAAAAAATGTAGTTACCTAGAATCTCTCTGATTCTGAATCTGTAGTGGCATCCCTGCTTATACAGGATTTGGAGTTATTGAGACACTTATGCATACATGTGCTGATTAACCAAGTGAGAAATAGAAACTTTTTTCTTCTTATTCCTTTTATGACTATCGCCTTGGCCATGTGCTATGGAAGGATCTGATTCCTTAGATTTCTATGCTCAAGTATAAAAGCCAGGTGTTTCATGTCCATACTTCGCAAAATTACAGAGGCATCTTGTGCTTATCTGTGTGGGAAATGTACCCACATGGGTGTATGTATTTGAACTAGAGCGTTCTAAGAACACAGCTGCCTGATTTTTTCCACAAAACATGCAAAATATGGAGTTTCTTTCAGTTATGAAACTGGCATACCTACACCTCTATTCCTATTTCAAGCAAATCTGGAAAAGGACAAAACTTTAAAATTTCTTATGAGATGCAAAAATTAGAAATAAATGACTCAGGAATTTAGATAGACATCTATTTTTATAATCATCATTACTGTCAATAAAATTTTTTTTATATCTTCAGTTCAACATTACATTTATTGATCACTGAGTTTCCGTGTTAGTTGCACTTCCTGTCATCCACCTGCTCTTTCACTGTAGCTGAATGACAATGGTCTTGAGTCCTATCAGTTATCAGAACAACAAGGTAAGGAGTACTCTTAACAGCAGTATTAGACACTTTCTAGGAGAGTTTTATAAAAATTCTATTTGGTTAAAGATTGATTGCTGAAGAAATACTATACATGAGTTTCTAACCAGCCATACTCTGAGTATGACTTCATTTGCCATATAATACTGCAAGATTTGCTATCACTAATTCTACTGTATTGCAATAATTAAAAGTTTCTGAAATACTTTAACTACTTCACACCCACCTGTACATGTGCTGACCTATGAAATGACACATTCTGTTTCTCAAGCTTTGTAATTTAGTCCTTGATTCTGCAAGTGCATGCGAGGGAATGCTTCCACAAGCTGTTTCAAGTCTTCATTCCAAAGTCCACACACAGTTCCATTTCCCTGCTGTTTCAACTTGTTCTAATTGAACATGAAATTTTAAATATGAAGACCATCAAAGCTGATAAAGTCATAAAAAGAATTTCTTTTTCACTGTATACCTTTCCAAGCTACACTCTGTGTATGGTTATAAAATTACAATTTTATAAAATAAAGATTTTAACTTTGCAGTCCACATGAGCTTCTATCAAAATTGGTCTGAAAAAAACCCAGCAGAATAAAATGAAACTGTGAGCAACTGTCCACTTCCTAAATTATGTCAAACTAACATCTGCCACACAAAGATGACAACTCCCTGTTTACCATAGTGAAAGTAAAGATGTTTTTCCAAAACCAATGAATCTTTGCTGAATCTGCATTAAAATGTTATCCTCTCAGCTCTATGCAACCTGGAATATCTTGCAGAATATTTTTTTGAGAAAATTGGCAGAAGCAAATGAGTTTATCTTCTTACTTTTTCCATCTTAACCATTAATAATAAAGCTATGATAGTTCTGTATAGGTCTATAATAATATAAGAAGAGAATATGTTATTGTAAATGAAAGCTGGGCAAATGTCCAAGGAGTACAAATTTTTCTGAGACTTTAATATAATATTTTTTTTAGCATATTAGCAATGAATCATAAAGAATCTGAATAAAATGAAAATGTCATACTTATCACCAGTCTAATATTTTTATTTATCTTCTTTTTATGCTTGCTCCATGCACATGTTGGAGAATATATAAGTTGATATGTATTTACAATCAGCAATATTCTGGTGATACAGAATATGTGTCTGCAGCTTATGGAGTGTATGCATCAGAAGGTTTAAATTGGTAGGGATGTTTTCTTTCTAAATCTAGTTGAAAGTCTCTTCAGAATGTATTTTCTTACTTCATTTGTGAATAATAGTAACTTGCTTCCTAGACCACAGATACTACTGAAAACATAACCTTTTTAATTCCTTAATATTTTTTGAAATTGAGGTATCGTGAACGTTATCATAGATAGATATTATTAAAGTGCCCTGTGGTTATTTCTACCTAATACAGGGTAATGGGGATCATGAAATAAAACACCTCAGAGATAAGACAATGTTCTGTGTAGTGATGCTTTATCTGGCAGGAGCAAGAACTTCTAAGAGGGCCTGAGATTTTAAGAGGAAGGGAGATTATTTCCAGTTGCCACTGAGATCTGTGGAAGCTCTAGTATGAATTAGCAGCCTGGGATTCTCTGTAACTTCCAGGGGAGCACTGTCACACCCAAATACAAAGATTTTGTGTTCTTATTCTCTTTGAAGGTTTGTTTGATTGCTACAGGTTTGTGTGTGCTTCTGGTCCTGTTTTGGTAGCTCGCATAAAGTTGATGTGGCTTTCTCCTGTAGGAAAGCATTTTCATTTTGATTTCTTTGACAGTAAAGAGGTTTTTTTTCCCCTTCCCTCATAAAGTGCATTAAAAAAAAAAATAATCAATTGTTAAGCAAATTCCTTACCAGATTCACAGGCAATCTCCTTAACAGTAATGAGCAATATTACCTCAGACTGAGTGAATTTTAGTTACAGCTAAATAATCCTCCTTCAGAAGATTCTTTGAAGGCAATGAAATCACTAGTTTGTTCCAGAACATCACAATTCATTTATCTATTTTCCCATCATTTGCTGAAAAAGAAAATAAATAAAAAATAGCTGGTTTTGCTTCTCCCTAAAATAAATTAAACAATGAGAAAAAAGACCTAAATTCCCTGTTACATTAAAACTGAATTCAAGGGAGGGGAATGTCAAGGGGAGCATGAGTTTCTAGGGATTTCTTTCAAAATGAATTATTAGCACTTCATCTTTCATCAGGCCAAAATGGTTCATAGGAATGACACTTAAAGCATCACACAACAATGTATCTGGAGGACTTTCATATGAAGGTGACCATTTTAAAGTGTAAATCTAGATTCTGAATCGTAATCCAGACTCTCTGCTCCAATTTATAGTTTTAAAATCTCTCCGCCTGTAGTTCTGAGAATGGTAGTTACTTGGGCACAACTGTGAACAAAATTAGTTAAAAACTCAAAAGGAGTAAAAGTGACATGAATTTTGTGAACTGAAACTTAAGTACATTTGCATTCATTATTTCTGTTGTAGTGGAAGACACTTATTTCCTCACAGGCTACTACAAGAACAGAGAAACACCTGAAGTCTTTTGAGAAATAATGAATATAATACAATTGAAAACTTTCATGATGCAATGACATTTCATGGTGCAAGAAGAGAAGTAGTGTAGGAGCTGTGCTCTTTAGAAAATTATTTTTTTTAACCTACAGCGAGGAATTTGGTATCACACATTGATTCTTATTTCTTTACTTAGCAAAGTTATAACACATCTTGCTACCAGGCTGTGTGATATGGATCTTCTTGGAAAAAGCCTCAGGTATTGAAGCAGCAAGGGTATTAAGAAGATCTCAAAGAGAAGTATTACGGACTTAGATTTGTAAATGATTTAATGAGCTAGTCATCCCAAGGAAGATTTTTGGTGCCTGTATTTTATGAAAAGGAAATTTAATGTATATTAATAATTCTAAACTTCTTTCATGTATTTTAGAAAAAATTGTTTCATGTATTTTTCTACTTAATATGGACTAATGAGCATGTTATACAGTAATACTTTATCTGAGAGAAGACATGAGAAAGCACTATTCTCACACCCATTCAAGTAGCTGATTGAAAAAAAGTCTTGTAGTTTCTCTACAGCATGTTGATCCTACAGCAGTTACGTATGAATACTAGAAACTATTTTATATGTCACAGGTGTAACTGCCTCTTATGTTGTTTCCCACAGAATGTTTGAAAATATGGTTTTTTATTGAATTTTCAGACACTTGCATTTATTTATTGCATACTCCATATGTTGCATGTTTTTTGTAAAGAACTGTATTGCTGATTCATTAAAAAATAAAGCTGGAAGTATTGATACAGTCTTCCCTGGCTACAGATCAAGAAAGTATAAGCAAAAAAATTCACATTTATTTATTGGTAGGTTAGAAATAACACAGTAATTTAGAAGAGACATTTACAATTAGAGCATAATTTGGAGTAAATCAAAACCATACGCAAAGTGCATTCTCTCCATTTCACAGGCAGTGATGAGAGTGTTTGTTAAAAATAAGAAAAAAATATTGGGATCTTGGCGGAGATACTGCTTGGATTGATAGATACTTGCTTGAATTGAGTCTCCAGAACAGCATGGTTAGTCACTCTTTGCTGGTGATGAGAGTTCTGTATTTGAACAGAGACCTGTTATAAGGGCCTTTGCGGTAGCATCTTCAGCTGGATTAGGGGAGACTCCTCAAACCACTGTTTTGCGTAGTTCTTACAACCCAGCTGGCCCTAGCACATGCATAATTCCTTGCTTTTTATATGTTTTAAGACTATACAAAATATCTTTTAAATAAATTAACTGCATAGAAAATGCCGATGCACCTGACCATGTTTACAGGAGCAGTTTTTATTGAATACTTATAGTATACATACAATTTAATTACTTCTGTAGCAGGAATCACCTCTGGAAATCTTTGAGACACAGCACCCAGGGTGTTTATCAACATTTCTGAGTATGAAAATTAGACTAGTTGTAGAAGAAATGGCCTCAGGCTATTTCTAGACCTGTCCAAAATTCTTACCAGGATTACTCCTCTAGTAATCTGTCAATAATTTAGTTCTAAAGGTTTGGTTAATGATCTATTTTCATATAATAGTAATTTTATGTATATACATATCACTACCAGGGAGTTCCTGGAGCACCCAAGAATTAATAACTTGGGTGCAATCGCTGTGCAGACAGGCACAGCCCCAGTATACTACTAATCATCCCCAACTGTTCCACAGAATTTAGTTGATTTCATACTTATAATTCAAGTTCTATAGCTCTTGCCACGTGATAGACCATCCTTTAGCAAATAATGCTGTTTACAATAGTATGAGGTGTACACTGAATAGTATGCTGCCTTTTACTAACAATTGTTCTGGGGTTTGGTCCTGGTTTCTGTCTGTATTGCTGTTCATTCCTTTTGCATACCTTTTTCGCCCCATCCTGCTTCAAGCTCATCTACACCTGGGGAGGGACTGCTACAAATCTGGGAGTGCTGGAGGAATGCAGAATTACTTGCAGGGCTCAGCCTGTGGATGAGGAATCTTCATCTCTGTCTCTTACCGAAGCAGAAGTTCCCATTCCTAGCACTGATGAAGGAGGAGAGCAGAGAGTAGGAACAAGAAGAAATTTACACCTGAGATTAGTGCTAGAAACACTTGGTTAGGCAACAGCCCGTAACTGATGAAACAAAACTTGTACAGGTTTCCAGTGAAGCAGAAGGTGGCAAGGACAGGAACAAATAACACAGGAGAATCGAAAGCGTCAAAGAGAACAGGGAGATATTTCCATAAAACCTAGGAGATTTCAGAAGATTTTTTTATTATTATTCCTAAAAGGAATGTTTGATTCAGAATTAATTCATGAACTGCTATTTGGATGAAAATTATTTCTAATCAACCTTTGGGAAAAGTCAATACATTTCTGTAAGACCGTATAAGAGATAAGGGTCTTTGAATACATTAGTTTTTAATTGTTTAATACTTCAGAATATAATGCAAGGTTGAAACATTGATTAATTATGGATGTGGGCAAAATTTCATTATCCACAGCTGTGACTCTTTTGTACTCTAATAACAATATTTACTCTAATAACAATATTTTTTCAAAAATGACATTATCTATTAAACCTCTATAATCTGACCTTATCAAATGCTGTGTATTATGTGTTGCTTAATGAAGGACTGGGCCCCTAACACATTCTGTAAGGTGATTATATATATGAGTTTTATCTTAAAGCAAATTTTGTAGCTTTCGCTGAATGTTTGTGCATATGCACATTAATTTACTGATGCAAAGTTAACGCAAACTGTTATTTAGGAAAAGAAATATAAGAAAGGCATATATTTCTCTTTATATAGTCTTTCAAAAACTACATTACCATAGTAGAGACAAATTAATTGTAAAATATTCTGACCTAGAATAATATAATTTTTATTTTTTACAAAACTTTTAAGAATAAATTGTGGCTTTAATGAATGATCCAAGTACTGAGCTGGGAAGAATAATCTCTGTCTGAGCCTGGAGAACATAAACTCTTCTTTTTAATCTTTAACACTTGTTTTCATTTAAAAAAATAATAATAACAATCTAAATTTTTCAACCATGAAGTTATATTTTGTGAAACTATAATAAAATTTGTCTTGTTCTTTTGACAGTGGGGCACTGTTCTGTAGAATGCTACGTGCAGGCAGTAGATTTGTGACAAATTAAAACCTCGAGGAATTTTTGCTCTTTATTCCTAAGTCCTATGGTATTTTTACTGAAATCTACCTCTGAAATACTGTGAGCAGTATGAGATAATCCTTTTGTCCTCTACCAAACTTATTTCAAAGAGAAAAATTCCTCCTTTGCTTCAAAATACATCATTCTTTAAGCTTGTATAGTCCTAAAAATCTCTCTACTATATTTATTCTGCAAGGAAAGGAGCAAGACAGTTAATGGGAGAAAAAAAAAGCTCTAAAATATCTGTATTCAGCTTTTACATTACTAACATGAAGTCTAGTGAAGCTGCAGCCAGCGCTTATGTGTCTTTTGCTGACCAATAAGTCTCCTCATAGTGGTGGACAGGATTTCTTTTCTCGTCCCAAACAGGTCTTCTCACCACATTTCTGTCTCTTTTTGTTATAGGGTAGAATTCAAAAGGTTTGACGAGAGACAGCAGGCAGCATCGTTTGCTATCTGACAGTCAGAGTCTAAAATGTCTATGTATCAAAACTGCTTGGTTGCCCACTGGCGCCAACCCACTACAGATATTCTATGTAGAGAAATTTTATATATTTGGTGCTTTAGAGGACAGAGTGGTTGTCTAGCTTGTAAACATAATTGGAAGTCCACAAAAGTTCTTTCTGTCTGTAGAAGAATTTCACAGAAGGGTCCAGTTGGTTCAGACTCACTGAGCTCTGTCTAATATTTCAGTCCTAGAGCTGTATCATTTAAGGCTGATTATGGTTGGTTGTATTTGCCTCTCTATATAGGTCTGCTTATATAATGAAAACACAAAAGAGAGTTCTCCAGTCACCATTTAACTGTAATGCAAATTTACCCTTCTATCCTGACGGGATCAGATTACATGAGAATGACTCATGACTGGATGAAAAGCTGGACATGAGCCAACAATGTGCACTCGCAGCCCAGAACGCCAATCACATCCTGGGCTGCATCAAAAGAAGCATGTCCAGCAGGTCGAGGGAGGTGATTCTCCCCCTCTACTCTGCTCTCATGAGACCCCACTTGGAGTAATGTGTCCAGCTCTGGAGCCCTCAGCACAAGAAGGACACGGACCTGTTGGAGTGGGTCCAGAGGGGGTCAGAGGATAGTCAGAGGGCTGGAGCAACTCTCCTATGAAGACAGGCTGAGAGTTGGGGTTGTTTAGCCTGGAGAAGAGAAGGCTTCATCTGAGACCTTACAGGGAGACCTTACAGTGGCCTTTCAGTATCTGAAGGGGGCCTACAAGAAAGCCAGGGAGGGACTGTTTGCAAGGGCATGTAGCGATAGGACAAGGGGCGATGGTTTTAAACTAGAGCAGGGTAGGTTTAGATTAGACATTAGGAAGAAGTTCTTTGCAATGAGGGTGGTGAGACACTGGAACCAGTTGCCCAGAGAGGTAGTGAAGGCCTCGTCCCTGGAGACATTCACGGCCAGGCTTGATGAGGCTCTGAGCGACCTGATCTACTTAAAGATGTCCCTGCTTAGTGCAGGGGGGTTGGACTAGATGGCCTTTAACGGTCCCTTCCAACCCAACACATTCGATGATTCTATGATTCTATGATTGACTCCGGAGAAACTACAGAAGAATTACTACCGATGCATAGTTGTGGGGCGTATGTATAGTGCTAAATAGATTCAGGGCCGTAATACCACCTTGTGACTGACTGTGGGATCCACACACAACCCAAGCAATGAGAAAGTGGTGAGTCATTTCAATGATGAAACAGCATACTTGGCCTTACTTTCCATAGTGTAGGCCAGTATACATCCTTTCAACTATGTTCCAGTTTAGTTTCCAGCTTCAGGTGCCTGCACTTCTGAGGCATTAAAGGAAGGCATTAAAAGATTTGCTACTAGTAAACCTCCCTCCCTTCCTCATCTCCCTGGATTTCAGAACAAATTTTTTTCTCTTAGAATTTGTTTATCTCATTATTCTATGTTACTATTCCATTACAAAAGATCAAATAAGTCCTCTCCTTTCTTCTTATTGTTCCAATAGGAACAATAGCAAAAAAACTCTTTATGTCCAGGTAGAACTTACCTGATTCATAGGAACTTGTGTATAATGTTCCCTTCCCTCTGTTAGTTTTCTCAGTACTTAAGTAGTACCAACACAATGCAAAATAAAGGGTAGAAAATTAGTCTGTAGACTTGCTTCAATCCTTATTAGTTTAGAAAGTGAAGTGGAGTTGAGGTAGCATTCTCCATCCCATTAAAAAAAATAAATCTCATGGTTCTTGATTGCACTCAGAAGTTTTGAGATGCACACATACAATGTTTTGGAACTCAGCTCTATGCATTTGTTTATACTGCCTTGTGTTTTAGTAAGGCAGGTGTCTGGCTCAAAATTATTAGATGGTGAAATTAAATGTACATGTTCTTAGCGTCACGATTTTTACTTACTTGTTTTTTGTTCTCATTTTCTAACGTGTATCTTCTTCTTGTTTCATTATGAGAAGGATGGAGTTTGTAGGACCACTTTTCCCTTTCCTAGTTTGTTGCATAGAAAGGATGAATCATATCTGCCTGAAGTGGGTGCTTCTTTGAGATAAAGGTCACAATTTGCTCTATAGAAAAGAAACGCTCTTTTCCCCTGAAATTTAGTTTCTTAAACTTGGTGACCATGAAAGACTGATTTATATTGCTATGGTAGAGCGGTTTAATGCTGTGCTTGGATTTGAACAAAAAAAGAAGTGTGTTTGCAGTATGCAGCAGAACTAATTTTTACAAAAACAAACAAACAAAAAACTGCAAACCTTGAAGTTGTCATAGAAATAGTTTGTTCTGAAAAAGCCCATGGTTTTAGCAAAATAAATTCATCTGCAGCTCAGTGGAAAACAATGCAGTATACTCTACTTTAAGTGACATCAGGCTAAGCTGTCTGTCAGACTAAATGAAGAGAAAACATTTTGTTAAATTAGACTAGTTTCTAAATTACTAATCTTCATGCTGCAGCCATTCACGTGTGATTTCAGTGGCATTGGAAATGGGCTTTTCTTTTTACAAAACAGAAAATCAGAACAAGATTTTTCTAAGTAAAAGAGGGATGTTATTTACATAAAGAACAATTTGAATGATTTTGCTGTGCTTCGTCCCAAGGACAATTTCTGTTTCTATCTTTAGAGAAGGTGCCTCAGAACCCAGACATGGGAGCGTGTAACTGAAATAACCACTATGAATTAGACCTTGTAAAAACAAGTACTTTGTTGTGAAGTGCTAAACCTTTGTGATAAAATTTACCTCAGGTTGGACTTGTCAGGAAAAAAAGCCAAATGAAGCCCACATGAAACTTGAGCTCAATCTAGGAAGATGCAGATCACTTCCTGGGAGGGGCTGAAAACTCTGACCAGGATTTGAGCCCAATGAAAATTTCTTGTATTATATACTGAGTATGACCATAAAGACAACCTAATAAATTATCAGGAACAGCAGTATAAAGTTGAAGATTAAAATTGTTTAGTTTGTTGGCTAACTACTGAGGTGATAAAACTTGCTATGGATGTGTAAAATGCTTGAAGTATTCAGTTTTGCCAAGGTATCACTACTTTGGGTGTGATTTTTTTTTTTTNGCAAACAAAACCCTAAACAAATAAATAAAAGAAGATAGGCCAAAGGAGGCAGAGTGAAAACTGTAGGGTGATTAAGAGTAGGAATAAAGATATGTGGCATGTGTTCTAAGGAAAAAATGAATATTATATAAAAATCCTGAGTATAAAGATTTATTATCTGTTATATATTAAAATATATAAATTTTATTTATTATGTAATTATAATGCTTTTTATACATAAGAATCAGATGATAGATGATAATTGGTCATATAAATGAGTAACATAGAGATCTCCTGGATTCTAAGAACTGATCCTTTGTGTGTTAACCCTTAATAAATTATTCATGGGTGGAATTGCCTCTTCAGAAAAGGCTGCTGTAGGAAACTTCTGTGATACCTGATCAAGGACCAAAGACGGTGTAACCCAACTCTCAGTAACTAGTACCTTGTTCTCACAGGTATGGACTTCTTGTAAAGAGCTACTTGATAGAAGTAAGGTTAACCAAAATTGACATTTATGGTTTATAGATTCAGTTCAGTTCAACAACGCAGTTCCCCTTCCTTTCTTTTCTATCACCTCCGACCCCAACGTGTAGAAAAGGCAATCAAAGCTCACTGATGTGGAAATAAAATTTGGAAATGTGGCATATTGTGGTGATTTATGAGATCTCTATTATTTTCTTTGTTTTATCTAGGAAAGAAATATGAACACAGTCTTTTCACAGTCTTTTTTGCTATTCCATTTCCACTCATGCCTTGAACTAGGGTGTTCAGAGTCACAGAAATTCATTAACTGAACATGTTGAACCTCAGAAAGCTGTTCAGTTCACTGTAACTTCTGGGTGAAAGTTTAGGTCACTTATTTTTTCAGAAGTGGTTCATCCATCCTTAGGTCTGATACAATCATTCAGCTTTTCCTCTTGTAGCTGGAAAAGGCTAGAAGACATTTAACAGCTTCATTCCCACCTCGTACAAACCAAAAAATAAGAAATCTAGAGCGAATTAGTCTTTTAATTAGTCTTTTTTCTTTTTCCCCTGAACAAATGGATGCTTCTTAGAACAATGCAAAAACATAAAAAGGATTGCAGTGGGGTAAGCTAGAAGTCTATTTAATATCTCCCTGTCCTTGGCTAGATGCTTACAGGAGCTCAGAATATTATTTCCATGAGTATACTACCAGCTTGGGCAATCTCCTACTTAAGACTTTCCTTAGTGAAGACTTTACTTTTGCTTGACAGTGTTTAACAGACCTTGCTGGACATTCCTCCTATGCATTTGTCTAATCTACTTTTGATCCCATTTGTACTTTTGGCATCCAAAATATCCTGTGGCAATGAGTGCCAGAATTTAATTATATATTCTGTGGAAAACTACTTCCCTTAATTTGTTTTAAAGCAGCTGCCTTATAATCTCATTTGCTGCCCCTATTCTATGTGTCATAAGATATAGCAAATAATAGTTTCTTATTCATCTGCTTCATGCCATTCACTATATTATATACTTTTATCATACCCCGCCACCTGTTCTCTGAAGCTGATGAGTCTTGTTCTATTTAATTTCTCTTTCTACAGAAGTAATTTTATATCTCTGAGCATCCTTATTCATATCAATTGTTTCCTTCTTGGCAGCAAGTGACCAGAACTGTATGCAATATTTGAGACATAGGTATTAGTGACACAGCAATATTATCTGTTCTTATCTCTATTCTTAATAACTCCTGATGTCCAATTTACCTTTTTGACTTCAGGTGAATACTGAACTAACTTTTCCTGAGTTCAGATCCTGTTCTCTCACCTGACTGACTAAAAAGCAAAATTTAAGCGCATCAAAATGCATGTGCAGCTAGATTTGTAGTTCCCCATGAAAATTACTTCAAAAATTTTCGACACTGAAATTTTCTAGCATTTTTTCGACTGAGATTCTCTTACAACTCTTTCAGTCTGTTTTATTTCTGAATATTCTTAATAATTTAGTATCATGAATTATCTTTGTCATGCCACTACTCATCTTTCTGTTTTAGGTTTTCACAGATATCCTGAACTGCACAAATACTGGTACAGCTTTCATAATACCATCCCATGTTACCCTTAAAATCAACTATTTATCTCTGCTCCTCTTTTTATATTAGGTAACTGGTTATTCATACAAAAAAAAAAAATCTTATTTACAATGAAGGTGTAAAAAAAGCCCTAACAAGTCTGTAAAATATTCATTCCCTCTCCAAAAAGAGTCTTAATGGTTCTCTGTTACACTTCATTCACCATATCTATTAATTCCATAATTTTGATAAATAGTTTGGTGAAAAGTCAAACCTAAGTACATGTTAATGTAGAAATACTGACCTTGTTTTTTATGATCTAAGGTACAGCAACTGTTATCTGTAGTATTTCTATAAAGGATTTGAGAAGAAAACAGCTAAAAAAAGACATTTTCTGGGACCTTTCTGGCATGAATGATTTCTGGAATCATGACAGTAAAAGAGAAACAAGGGAGTAGAACTGAATATTAACTTAGGAATGAGTATTTGTCTGTCGGTGATTTGAGCTTCTAAAGACTTAGTTAAAAGAGAAAGGACAGCTGTGAAAGTAGTGATATTTCATCTTTCTTATAAAGATGATTCTGAAAACTCCAGATCTGGAGTTTTCTTATTTCCTTGCAAACAGAAGAAGGTAGGTTGGAGTTGCTGTCCCATAAGGCAAAGACAAAGGAATTTGTAGAGGCTGCTTCGTTTTTCAATTTTATCTCTGAGACATACAGAATTTGTCCTTCAACCTGTTTGTAATAAACCAATAGTTTTGGACTAGGTTCAAAATAAATAAACACAGGACCATTTGGCAGTATCCTGAAACATCATTAGGTAGAGTCAAAGAAGAGAAAGGACCCAGGGAACTACAGGCTGGTTAGTCTCACCTCCATCCTTGGGAAGGTAATGGAGCGACTCCTTATGGATATCATATCCAAGCACGTTCAGGAGCAGGAAGTTATTGGAAGTGGTCAAGATGGATTTACCAAGGGTAAATCATGCGTGACCGAACTCATAGCCTTCTATGATGTTATAACTGGTTGGCTGTATGAGGGCAGAGCAGCAGATGTCATCTCCCTTGACTTCAGCAAGGCTTCTGACACTGTCTCCCATAACATCCTCCTTAGGAAGCTGAGGAAGTGCGGTCTAGACGAGGAGACAGTGAGGTGGATTGAGAGCTGTCTGTTTGACAGGACTCAGAGGGTTGCGATTAATGGAGCAAGGTCAAGTTGGAGGCCTGTAACGAGTGGGGTTCCCCAGGGGTCAATATTTGCACCATTATTGTTTAATGTATTCATCAATGACCTGGACAAGGGGACAGAGTGTATCCTCAGCAAGTTCACTGATGATACCAAACTGGGAGGGGTGTCTGACACTCCGGAGGGTCGTGCTGCCATCCTGCGTGACCTACACAGGCTGGAGAGCTGGGCAGAGAAAAACCTAATGAGGTTCAACAAAAGCAAGTGCAAGGTCCTGCATCTGGGGAGGAAGAATGCTAAGAACCAGTATAGGTTAGGGGTGGACCTGCTGGGAAGGAGTTCTGAGGAGAAGGATCTGGGGGTCCTAGTAGACAGTAAATTATCCATGAGCCAACAATGTGCCCTTGTTGCCAAAAAGGCCAATGGAATCCTGGGCTGCATAGGGAAAAGTGTGTCCAGCAGGTCGAAGGAGGTCATTCTCCCCCTCTACTCTGCACTGGTGAGGCCACAACTGGAATACTGTGTCCAGTTTTGGGCTCCCCAGTTCAAGAGGGACAGGGAACTGCTGGAGCGAGTCCAGCGAAGGGCAACTAAGATGATTAAGGGATTGGAGCATCTCCCTTATGAGGGAAGGCTGAAGGAGCTGGGACTCTTTAGCCTGGAGAAGAGAAGGCTGAGGGGAGACCTTATCATGGCATTCAAGTATCTAAAGGGTGGGTTGAAGGAGGATGGTGCCAGACTCTTTTCAATGGTTCCCAGTGACAGGACGAGGGGCAATGGGCACAAGTTGGAACACAGGAAGTTCCGTTCAAATACACGGAAGAACTTCTTTACGGTGAGGGTGACAGAGCACTGGAACAGGCTGCCCAGGGAGGTTGTGGAGTCCCCTTCTCTGGAGATTTTCAAGACCCGCCTGGATGCATTCCTGAGTGATGTGCTCTAGGCAATCCTGCTTTTGCAGGGGAGTTGGACTAGATGGTCTCCAGAGGTCCCTTCCAACTCTGAAAATTCTGTGATTCCTTGAAAAAAAAAGAGAAACAGGAAGGCTTAAAAAGACTAAGATTATATCCATAACTTCCATAACTTACTTAGCTAAACATTTTTAGATTGCTTAGTGAACAAATATGCAAGAAAGACAAAAAGCAAGGTAAGGGGGAAAAAAAGTGTCTGTCCAACACAGAAGATTAAGAATTCACATTACGATCAACTAGATTTTATCCTATATTCAAAAAGTAGTGAATACCAAGAAGATAATGAATGCCATATATATATATATATATATATAATATATAATTATATATGTATATATGAAGTGACTTTCATGTGGAAACACTATCACCAGTGTTTTTTCTCTTATAACAGAAGAAAATTTTCACATCACTTCCCTTTTTTTTATTCCTTGGAAGTGATGTTTCTGTTAGCTTGAGCCCTGAGATATGTTTCAGTTATTTTCTCTAAATGTTTTATCAGAATTTATTCACTCAGTATTGGTTCTGTGTGAAATTATATGCACCTAAAAATCCTAGCTATTCCTAATACAAATATTGTGCATACAGAACTCTACAACATCTGATAAATCTTAACTTGTTTTGGATCTAACTATGAGATTTAAAAGATTCCAAGCCAATTCAGTTAGATGTTCTTTAAACAGTAAACACCAAATAAATTTTCATACCTCGATACTAAGACTTCAAGTTGTGGGTACTTTCTTGCTACAATTTAGTTAATAAAAATTCGTACAGATCTAGGAGCCATAAAGTATTAAGAACTATTTTGCTCAGAAATGAAATATAAATCTTTGTACTTTTTAGAAGCAAATGCTTGCTACTACTTAGCTGGAACAATAGTTTCTTGCCACCAAAATATGCCACTTGTACAAATCAACATCAGTTTACCGTGTTTCATTTTTTTCATCTAAAATTCAGGAATATTAATTTTCACATTCCTTTTAACATCTTCAAGATTTTTTACTTTTGCATATCTGATTGCTGGTCAATGTTCTAGTGCATTGACACTGTTCTTTTCTTGTTGTTTTGGTTACAAACTGATGTCTGGAAAAAATTTGATTTTGCATTAGCAAAACCAGTTTGTTCAGGGTCAATTAGAACCTCTTAATAGTGAGAATTGTATCAGAAAAGCTTACAAACCTTTAAATACAGTAGACGTATCATGCACTACCCTAATAATTGAACAATATCACTAATTTCAACATAAAACCACCAAAGAAAGCAAGTTAAGAATTTGGCTATTATATCTCCCTAGGTTGTATTTGAGATTTAAAATTATTTTTTTTTTTCTCTGACAGGTAAATAACTAGTGTCTTTTAATTAGCCTATATTATGGGAAATGAAAGCGCTACTGAAAAGAGTAATGGAGTAGAATATTGTCTTTTATCAAGAGCAGTATCTTGTAAATGTCTTAAGCTGTCTAGTTACCATGATAAATACGTTGGGGCACATGCACATTTTAATTGCTAACAGTGAAATCTGCTGAAATTGAAGTATTGCACTTGCTAAGAGCTATTAATGTTGAAATGACCCATTTAATAGTGACCTGTGGTATCAAAGTATGGATTTAAATTGGTAATTAATAAAAGTCCATTTCTAAAAATGCTAACACAAGAGCTCAATAAAAATGCTAACTAGGTCTCAAATACCACAGACAGTTTATTGACATTTTAATACATATTACTTATGCTAAATACTTTTGTACAGTCAGAACTAAGGATGAGGGGATAACAATGGGCACATTTCCCAGCTAGCAGTTAGGAGATCAGTGGTACACTTAGTGGACTAGTTCACTTTTGTAGGTTTTAATCCTGCTTATAATGGAGGAACACGGCACGGTTTCTTTTTTAAGCTGCATTTACGAAATGAATCATTTTGTCTCAGACTGCAGAGAACAAGAATTCTGATTGGAAAAAAAAAATGGAAGAAAATCAAGTCGTTCGCATCAGACTATATTTTTAATGGCCAGGAAAGTGATATCCCCATGATTTAATAGTGAAAGTGTTACTGCTGATATAGAGACAAAAGCTGACATACTGTCCGTCTGGTTTCCTCCACCTATACATCTGGCAAGTGACATTTCAGAGGCTCAAACCACCTCATAAAATCCCAATTGCATATGTCAGGCAGTGGAGAATTTTGTCCATTGTTCTGTTGGACAGAACAGATATTTCTTGAGAAAAATAACAACTTCTATTTTAAATCATAGTCCCTTTTTCTCGGGAAACCCAAGGATTAATTAGCTCGATTCGACAAGATAGTAGAGTGCATATTTAAATCTACAGGACTGGTGTGCCTTGCTGAACGATGCCCTGAATTTACAGATATTTTTATTGGTAGATAAAGAGCTTTAATGGAATGTTAGCATAAATCCTGAAACTGGAACATATCTGCTGAGGTATTGTATGTCTTTGGAAAGAGGCAAAATAATATTTTTTTTCCCTCATATCTAAGAATAACGTTTTTCCTATGTTACATATCAAGCTTAGGCTGGTGATTATATGTGTATCTCTCTCTCTGTCTCTCTTCTGTATGCATAAATAGGGAGATATATATATATAT
>VXBH01006440.1:55491-87314 GCA_013400035.1 Rynchops niger
GTGTCCAGTTTTGGGCTCCCCAGTTCAAGAGGGACAGGGAACTGCTGGAGCGAGTCCAGCGAAGGGCAACTAAGATGATTAAGGGATTGGAGCATCTCCCTTATGAGGAAAGGCTGAAAGAGCTGGGACTCTTTAGCCTGGAGAAGAGAAGGCTGAGGGGAGACCTTATCATGGCATTCAAGTATCTAAAGGGTGGGTTTAAGGAGGATGGAGCCAGACTCTTTACAGTGGTTCCCAGTGACAGGACGAGGGGCAATGGGCACAAGTTGGAACATAGGAAGTTCCGTTCAAATACACGGAAGAACTTCTTTACGGTGAGGGTGACAGAGCACTGGAACAGGCTGCCCAGGGAGGTTGTGGAGTCCCCTTCTCTGGAGATTTTCAAGACTCGCCTGGATGCAGTCCTGAGTGATGTGCTCTAGGCAATCCTGCTTTTGCAGGGGAGTTGGACTAGATGGTCTCCAGAGGTCCCTTCCAACTCTGAAAATTCTGTGATTCTGTTATTAAGACTTCCATTTTTAATAGAAATTTTTTGGAGGAGTGACATTCATTCAGTCTCTCTGTAGGTATAAAATACCCACATTTTAAAATAATTTTCTATACTCAACACTTTTAATACTAACCACTGAGGATAACAAAATTTCTGAAGAGTTTTCAAATTTAAGTACCACTGAAACAACAGTATTGTAATGGGAGAGTAGCACAGGACTGAGTAGTCTGGAAAAAATAGAAAATGGGAAAAAACATTGATTTTTAGTGGGTGGTAAGGTGTTTGTGGCTTTGGGAGATAAGAAGATTTTCTGCAAGCACTGGACATTTGTAACATTGCTCATAGCCTCCGTATTTTCAAGAGTGCTGGACATTACCCTTTCCAAGTTGTACATACTATAGAGAGGGTTAGTTCCAAGCACTATGGAAATGAGTCAATTTTCACCACTTGGACTTGGGCAAAGGTCTGCAGGTCAGGCATATCTTACTTGATTAAGTACTAGTTTTTGTTATTACTGTGTTTAGAACTAGACACCTTGAAATTAATCTTAGGCACTTGCTTATCACTTTTTGTGTACTAATGGTCTAATGGTCATTGCAACAGCTTTTTTTTTTTTTTTTTTTTTTTTTTTTTTTTTATGTGAGTGATTAAATGGTCATTTCTCAATTATCCAATATAAAATACCAAAGATGAGGCTTACCACTCTAGTCATCTCATATGTAACTATTTCAAGTAAAATATATCAAATACACTGACTTTCAGCATGAGCACACTGAACAGATCCATTTATTTGACTGCTATGATCATCAGGGCAGTGGCCTTTCTGCAGATCAGGCACAAAAACCCAGACTACTGATCTCAGCATTATGCTGCTATCTACCTTACACAAAATGTTGAGGAAATTATGTTCTAGATTTCAAATCCAACTTCAGTGAAGAATCTACAGCAATGCTTTTAGTGGCATTTGGCGTCGGGTTTTTTCTCACCTAAATTTTCCTGAGCATACTCAGAGAACATCACTAATAGGTTTTATACTTCAGAGTACTCTGGTTGGTCAAATACAGTGTGACATGTAATTTAACATAGGTTATTTGGTTAAGGCGAGTCAGGGCACCTTGCACAGGAATGCACAATTGAAGCTACAGACTAATTATTTTCCTTTGACACCCCTCCTTTTTCAGAGTGCTGGTTGTATTATTTTCACCAAAGTATTTTCGCCAAAAACCAAACATTTTTTTTGTTCATTTGTTGGTTGTGCCACATGTTGGTAGGTCTGGAGGTTCCAAACATGATTTTGACACATGTAACAAAATAAATCAGCCCCAAAATGATACAGATGTTCAGAATAATCTTCCTCAGTTTTCACCAGATAAGGGTGAAAATATTCTTTTAGAGAAAATATGTCCCTTCTATGTCACTAACAAAACAGTCTCTACCCACTGAATCTTTATGTAACTTGTCAATTAACACAAACTTCTAATCACTGATTTGAACAATAAGGATAAAACATAAACAGTTAAACACACAGTTAAATAAACAATTTTTTTACCCATCCCCAAGCTCAACCCCAAGCTAAAAGCCTCTCCGCCCTTCTTCCTAGAGTCAACTTCCCTTGTTTTTACCATGGGTTACACTCAGTGTGTCTCAAATCATTTGGTTAGGTGACAGGTGGTAAAGTGGGTTGGGGTGGGTTCTGCTGCTTTTCCTTCTCAACTGGTTTTCCTCTACCCCAGAGTGGGTTGTCCACAGGCTGCAGGCTGCAGTCCCTCAGCAGTGTCCCTGTTCAGGCATGGGTCCAGAATAGTATTGTCTTAATTATTATATTTTCTATTTAATTCACACCCCCCCCCCTTTTTTTTTTTTTTTTTTTTTTTTTTTTTTTTTTTGTTTTGGGGGNTGTGGAATGGGGGAGACGGGGATGTGAATTTGTTGACTCATTAGTTCAGTGAGACTTAGAACATTGCCATCCCAGGTTTAGTTACATGTTGCCTTTTTCCTCCACATTGTGGCTGCTTTTCTGAGGTGAAGATTTGAACTCCAGAAGTGTGTGGAGTGCTTGGTGCATTACAGCTTTCTATCTCTTTGAGAAGTTCTGGGAGCATTTAATAACCACCAGTGCCAATGCTCTCCTGTTGTCTGCAGTAATTTCACTTAAAAATTTGGTTTAGAGTGCCCTACCTTGTAATTTTCAATATGTTTACATTATTTTGGTGTCAGTTGTTTGCTCTTTCATTGCTTCACTTTCATTCTGCCACTTGAGAGTGAAGAGTGATGAGCAGTCTGTAGGCAAATATGTTCTATGTACCATCCTTTATTTACGAAGCTTCTTGTCAAGAATTACTTCCCACAAGCATGAAATCACTATAACAACCTAAACATTACTATAAAATGTAACCAATTACACTGGTAATATTTTAGGACTTACTTAACAAGTAACAATGTCATTCTTGTGTAAAAGATAACAACTTTGTCATTTTTTTATTGCTAATAACTGATAAGAGACAAATTTTGCTCTCTTGAGCTGTCTAACCTATCTGTTTAGGTATTCAAAGCTCTGAGCTGGCCTGTAACTGGATGGCTTCATTTGTGGGATAATCTAGACATTGTAGGAACAAAACACAGTTGCATGTATAGTCGTGTCAAAACACAGTTAGGAAACACAGGATCCAGACATAACTTTTAGTTTTAATCAACTAAAAAACCTCACTTAAAAATGGTAAACACAAGTTTGATTATTGATTCTTCTTTTTTTTTGGATAGTATGTAAAAATATTACCTTTTTAACTTACATCCTCAATCATTTCATTTGAGGTGTTTGAATCTGTTTTCTCATTTCTTTCAGTTTGAGAATTGGATCACTCAAAATTCTTTACTTCTAGAAGGTCAGTTTCCATATCCTTACTTTCATAAAAAAACTTCGGAATGTGGCAGTACCCATTCTGGAAATGCACATAGAACACCAGCTCTTACATCAGTGCTTCATGCTATACCAAAATTTCTTCTGATTCCTGCTCTGTCCTCAGGGTGATCATCTAAACATCCAGCATGCCTTTTTAACTACATCACCCATGAAGAGTTGGCGGCTTCAATGATTCTAAATCTCCCTCTTCAAAATGGCTGTTGGATTTTCTTTAGTAAATGGATTCTGTTTCTCAGAATCCTTGTTTTCTTTCTCACCTTTTAAAAAATGTGATAAGTGCTTGCTTGTCTACTCTGGTGCAAAGTCAAAACCTCTGTTCTGTGTTGCCTTAAAAATTATATTGTCAATCATACTATTGTAATGTGGTGAGTTGGCTGTGGCTAGCTGCCAGATGCCCACCAAGCCACTCTCTCACTTTCCCTCCTTAACAGGACGTGGGACAAAATAAGACGAAAAAGCTTGTGGGTCAAGACAAAGACAGGGAGATCACCCAACTATTACTGTCACAGGCAAACCACACTTGACTTGGAGAAAATGAATTTAATTTGTTAACAATTAAAATAGATTTGGATAGTGAGAAACAAACACAAAATTAAAAGCACACCTTCCTCTCACCACCCTCTTTCTTCCAGGTTCAACTTTACTTCTTCATTCCTGACTCCTCTACCTAGCATGGAAAACCTGCTCCAGCATGGGCTCTTCACAGGCAGCACCACCTTCAGGAATACCTCCGGTGTGGGGTTCTTCACAGGCTGCAGTGTAGATATTTGTTATGGCATAAACTTCTTTACAGACTGCAAAGGAATCTCTGCTCTGGCACCTGGAACACCTCTACCCACTCCACTGACCTTGATATTTGCAGGCCTGTTTCTCTTACTCTTTTTTCCTCACTCTTCACTGCCATGCAGCATTTTTGCCCTTTCTTAAGTATGCTTCCCCCAAGATGCCACCACGTTGGCCGAGGGGCTCAGCTATGCCCTTCAGTGGGTCAGCTGAAGCCAGCTGGAACCAGCTGTGTCCAGCACAGGGCAGCCCCGGCCTCTCCTCAGAGAGGTCGCCCCTGCAGCCACCTCCTGCTACCAAAACCTTGAATGTACACCCAATACATGTTAAAATATAGCAAATAAACAACCTGTCTTTGAACTCTCTATGTTAATATTTCCAGTCCTACCAAGCATAATCATTACTTATGGAAGAATCACAGATTGATAGAAGGGAGTAAATGAAAAGTGTGGAAGTCGCAAAACTTGACACTGAGAAATAACATGAGGGATCCAAATTCAGATCAGCTGTACTTAAAAATTAAAAAGGACCATGTACTATTTTTCCATGTTCATGTTCCATTTTTTGCCCTAAGGATCACTGATCCACTTGGTAATCTACATATGGCACAAAACCACACTATTGTTACTCCAGTTACAGTCCAGAAGCTGTAGCACTTTTAAAACTTGCTTGTTCTAGTACTCAAAAGCATATCACAAGCACAAAATAAGACCTAGTTCCTATTTTTTTTTCAAGCTTACATGATTCTCCACATAACAAAGACACATATGATCCAACATGTTTATTATCTGAAGTACTAGTCTTGTATTAAACTTGCATTTGCTAAATTGTACCTACCAAAAGTGTGAATATTCAACAGTTTTCAAGATTTATCTCACTCTGCTTCTACTGGAACACTCCTTCCATTCAAAATGTGCGAAGGTTATGCCTACATGGAGCAAATGAGGGCCACATGGCTATACTCTAGTACTTCAGAATGAGATAGTTTATATACCAAAAATAGCACAGGATTAGCAGGGGCTTTGGTTTGAACTAATTAGCCCTGCTGAAGTATCACCTCAATAAAGCATCATGTTTCATTCAGATAGCATTGGGCCATGGAGATGTACCTAAGATTAAGCATATGTGCCAATCCTTGCAGGACCGGTATTTAAATTTCATACTGCTCCAACAAAGAAGCCCTGTGTGGGCCAATTAATAGCCAGCTTTATGTTCAGCCGAAGCTGATGTACAGCCTTGAATATTTTAGTGAGAGAGAAAAATATAATAAAAAATTAAACCTTCCCTGCTCTAAACCCATGATTGTTTGGTGTTTATTTTGTTGAGTGAAATTGTTTCATTTGTGTAGAAAGATCCTGTATGTAAGCCAACTTCCATTTGGCATAACATTGCTACATAGTGAGGGGTGGATGTGGTGCTTAGGGACTTAGTTTACTGATGGACTTGGAAGTTTTAAGTTAACGGTTGGACTCTATGATCTTAAGGGTCTTCTCTAATGTAAACTTGGTGAGCACTCCCACCAGCTCCCTCAGCACCATTGGGTGGATCCCATCTGGCCCCATAGACTTCTGTGTGTTTTAGTGGTGTAGCAGGTTGCTAACCATTTCCCCTTCGATTATAAGGGGTTCCTGCTCTCTGCCTCACCATCTTCCAGCTTACTTTGCTTTGCTTATAAAGATAAAACTACAAAACAGGCTGAAGCGCTTTTACCCAAGTGAAGAAAGACAGTTCAAAGGACATGAAAAAATGAAATAAAAAGATAGGGCACATCATGTGGTGCCAATGGTCTTACAATACACCTGAAGCCCTACTTTAGGTATCTAAATTCTTTACTGTCTCTTGATCACAGATCATTGCCCTTAAACAGTGGCAATGACATTACTTTAACCTATGTACAGGATTCCTATGTACAGGATTCCTATGTACAGGAATTCTGTACTTTTAAGAAAGTGAAGGAAAGTGAACAACTTTACAGTGCGAAATAGAAAAAAAGTAGTAACTTAAAAGTGTAAACTTTGACATACATTTTCTAAATATTTAATCTTTAAGGCTCTCCAAACCAAAATGATATGCATACTAAAATCAGGCCAATGAATTTCCAACTTACATTATGAAATAAGTGCATTCTATGATAAATAGAAAGGAGACTTTCTTAAGGAAAAAACCCAAAACAATTGGGAAAGCAATTTTGAAGTTTGTAGACTATAATTTTCAGTGGTCGCACAGTTCAGACTGATCATTTTTTTCTCCAGCAACATTCTACTGTCCTAAAAATATTGACACAGACATGCATAGGGCATAATGTTTTCTCTGCTTCATAACTTCACAGATGATGAAAGTACTGTTTCTTGTTTAGTTTTATATTAGCCTAAATAAATATTAAACCTTGTAATGAAATTTGACTGACCAGCTATTTCTCTTTGAATACAGACCTAAAATACATATCTCTAAAACCAACAAATAATTACATGGATGTGAGACTGTCTATATGTAAAACCAGTAAGGTGTGTCATGCCTTGTTTTTTCCACAAGAAATCTATGATTAACAACATACCCTATGGTACTGTACATGAGTTTCCAGCATTCTTAGAAAACTATGTAAATTATTCTTCTTAGTTATCATTCAGGTGTAGATTTAAAATTTGCAGATAAAACATGATGTCATGGAGCCTGTCTTCCTCTCGTTATGTAAAAGCTTGATGTGCAACAGTGCCTGTTAAATGGATAATGGAAGTATGAGTTAGGAATACATATACATTTCCTGCTTTAGGTTGTTCTTTCCCCTCTTAAATGAAGTAAATACTAGAGGTAAAGCAAGTTAACCAGAAACTTACCACATATTTTAAAAATTAGGAACTTACAGAAAAAAGGCATGGCCATTATGTTATTTTTTCTCTTCATTATCAATATAGTACTCTAGCCCTCATTGGTTAATCCCAGTAATGCTTTTGTAGGTGTTAATACATTCAGTATTATTGTGAACTTTTTAAATCTGACCTTCTTGATTTGTTTCTGCAGGCTGCAAAGTAACACGTACCACCTGCTTCTGTGTACAATATAAAATAATTGTTTGGAGCGCACTTTAGTAGAAATAGGATTAACCTTTTGCTCTTCAGAAGGTCTACCTTGATCCACCTTGAGGAAAACTTCCTTAAATCTCTTCTGCTCTACAAATGAACTGTGTGTAAAAGTTCCTTTATTCCATAAAATCAATTAAAATCTAAACATGAAATCACCTATAAATAGGAAATACAATTAGTCATATATCAGTGACGAATGGATATTTTATACTTTGGGTGAACATTTCCATTTCTTATGGCACATGGAAAGTAGAGTCTGAAATCACATTATCATCATCATCTCTTACACACAGTGAGAAAATTCTTTTATTTGTGTACAAATAGAGAAGCTTTCAAAGATGAAAATGAAAGATAAGTTTAGCTGGGGGGGGAAGCACTTGCTAAAGATGAAACAAAAATAAGGTGTGATGATACCCTAAACAAAGAGTTACCTAATTATCATTGGAAGCAACAAAATTGGAGACTAAACTAACTATTCTCCAAGCTCTTTTTATGACTTCTATCCATATCATAATCTCCTGAGCTGACAACATTGATGTGACTGTATTTATTCTGTTCCAGTCAAGCACACTGAAATTTAAGGGAATATATTATAACATATCAAGATTTCTGAAAATCAGCCAAATACGTTCTGTAATGCCAAAATGAAGCCAAACCCATGAAAAACTGTCACTTAATTCAAATTATGTAGCATTCATTATAATTATTGAATAGATCCTGAAGACTTGGACCACATTATTAAACAAGTCAATTTAGGTAGTAAAAAAAAAAAAATAAAGCAATTAATATGTAGTGTTACAAAGTAAACCTAGTTGGTAACAGGGATTTATGTCCTTAAAAGCCAGGGTAATTTAATTTAACAGTTACAAACAGACCTGCAATTAGTATTTGATATTCTTACTTTTTTGTGTCAGGAAACACAGAGCTAGCTGGAGCAGGTACATACGAAGCCTTGCAATTTATTAATCTAGTCCTAAATTCTATTAACATTGCACATGATTAGCACATTAGCACTTTACTTCTAGTAGATTGATTTTAATGAGGTTGCTGTCTGGTTAATCAGGATAATAAGTCTTTATAAAAGCTGTTTCCACATCTATAAGCATTTGCATTTCCCCATTTGTCCCACTCAACAAAAATGAAAACACATCAGTGTGTTTTATTGGTCACTAGCCATTATGAACATTTAAATAAGGTTTTGCTAGGAACTGACAGTATACAAATCTTGTGATATGGGGAAACCTTCTTAATCAATTATTTACTGCAGAGTTGGCCAGCAAGTGATCTATAAGTTTAATGTGAGGTTGGACAAGACAGTGAGCTGATCTAATTACATTGAAAAAAAGTATCCAATTCCTCCTTCTGCTTTTAGCTTCACAGTCCTGTACAGCCCCTCTATTATTGCATCCCTGCTGCATGTTTAGACCTTTGATAAACTATGGGACTATGGGACAAACTATCAGCAACGTTATGCTACTGACAAGCACCAGAGGTAGCAGAGGTAGCACAAGCGTGTTGCAAGTGGGAGGGAAAGGTGGGATGGGACAGGAGGACTGCCCTACTCTGTGGCCATCATATCAAGCCACGATCTTAGTTACTATTCTCAAGATGTTAAAGATTCAAGCACTAAGATCAAGCACACAAACATTTGAAACTAACTCCTGAAAATGGGCTTTATGATGAAAAGAAGAATCAAACAAGTACAACTGCAACCCATGCTTTCAGAATTATTTGCTACTTTTTCCTGTGAAATTGAGAATGAAGAGAATATTCCTGAACCTGAACATCACTGTCAGGAAAGACAATCCCTCCCCCACACCCCCTTGCCCCTTTCCAATATTACTGGCTCAGATACCCAATTAATTAGCCATTCCCAAGTTTTTTCTTTGTTTGTTTGTTTGTTTGTTTCTTTGTTGTTGTTTTGTCTGATTCATCTTGAAAAAGGCCAAGAAATAAAAGCAGAATTTCAAGAGAAGCCATTTTTCACCTAATTGTTCTGTGAGAATGCTAATTCATTATGTTTTCTCCCCAAGATTTAGCACATTAACCAGCAAAAAACAAACACAAAAACCTCCACCAAAACTAAAATACCTTTCCAACAAAATGTAAATATTTGCATGTCCTTTGACATGACCTGTTTTGGCTATTTTCTTCATAGTTTGAACAACTATATCAGTTTTGTCTTGTTATCCAGTAGCACTCAAAGATAACTGCTCTAGGGCATATTCATTTAAAGAGGAGCTGTCCAAAATGACAGCAAATCCTTTCTGATTATACTCAAAGGGCTCCATTTCAGTATCCTAGCTATTTTTTCCATTCAATAGTGACTTAAATGAGCACTCCACCCTCATCTAGATGCAACTGCCTCAAAAATTACTGGTGTCATAAATGACATTAAAAAAAAAAGAACAAATCACACAAAAAAAACCCCAACCAGAAGGCTATGTTTTCTAAAGATTTTTCAAACTTGAACAAAACTATTTTCAGAAGGATACTTTTCCATATTTCTGTGATTTTTAAACTTCTACAAAAAGTATAAGATCTGAATGGAAAAAAACGTTCCAGTTCTGCATTGTTTTCCTTCCTATGGACCTTTATGCTTATCAGAAAAGTAGTTTCTGACCCACTTTGCCTTTTTCTCCAGTCCCAGACTCCAGTCCCCTTGATATATCTCAAGGCTTTTGTACGTCCAAGAGTATTACCAAAACAACTATTTGCATTTTCTGTGGAAGATCTAAGTACAAACTTACATTGTATTATTTCATTTAGCACAGGATCACAATGTCTCAAAAACAGCACTGGGAGACAGAATCTTTCTCATTGGTGCTTGGCTGCATTTCAGGGAAATGTCTTTTCTCAAATTCAAAAAAATAATCTGACAAAACCTTTTCTCACAGCACTCAGCAAGATGATGGTAAAATGTCCAAAACATTTGTCTAGTCTGTTAGTAAGCTTGTTTGCCTGATAACCAAAGAGGGCTCGTAAGCAAAAGAGAATACAGCTTACCTAAGAAAAGTAAAACCATGAGCATCTCTTACTTTAGCCATGGAAAAAACATACATCTGCCTTTACAAAATGTCAGTTGTCAGTGGTAGGATAGCCATGAAAAATGGAAGTGACTGAAAACTCATTGCATGTATTTGGCATGTTAGGAGAACCCTGAGCAAACGTGGTGCCATATTTGGGTACGTTTGTTTTCTCTCCCCTTATGCCTGCAACTAGAAGAGATCTCAGGAAGAAAATTACTGCATTGAAAAATTTCTATAGACTGAATACTGGACTAGCACTGATTTAAATAAGATAATTTCTCACATAACGATACTTCGCAAAGTAGTATGCTAACAAAGCTGGGAAATAAGGACATTGGATTTCACTGTCTGTGCTGTAGCATGATTATTACTCCCATCCCTAGAAGTGTTCAAGGGTAGATTGGATGGGGCTTTGAGCAGCGTAGTCTAGTGGAAGGTGTTGGTCTCTTTACAACACTAAGCTTTCTATGATTCTAAGATTGTCTTAGAATCACAGAATCACAGAGTTGCCTAGGTTGGAAGGGACCTTTCAGATCATCTAGTCCAACTATCAACCTAATGCTGACAAAAACCACCACTAAACTATATCTCTAAGCACTAGGTCTATCCATCTTTTAAATACCTCCAGGGATGGTGCCTCAACCACTTCCCTTGGCAGCCTGTTGCAATGCTTAGTAACCCTTGCAGTGCAAAAATACCAGTCTAAACCTCCCCTGGCACAACATGAGGCCATTTCCTCTTGTCCTATTGCCTGTTACTTGGAAGAAAGTAACCAACTCCCACCTCTCTACAACCTCCTTTCAGGTAGTTGTAGAGAGCGATAAGGTCTCCCCTCAGCCTCCTTTTTTCTAGGTTAAACAATCCCAGCTCCCTCAGCCGCTCCTCATAAGACTAATTCTCCAGACCCCTCACCAGCTTATTTGCCCTTCTCTGGACACGCTCCAGCACCTAAATGTCTTTCTTGTAGTCAGGGGACCAAAACTGGACATAGTACTTAAGGTGGGGCCTCACCAGTGCTGGCCACACTATTTCTGATACAAGCCAGGATGCTATTGGCCTTTTTGGCCACCTGGGCTCACTGCTGGCTCATATTCAGCCGTCATTCGACCAACACCCCAGGTTCTTTTCTGCTGGGCAGCTTTCCAGCTACTCTTCCCCAAGCCTGTAGTGCTTCATGGGGTTGTTGTGATCCAAGTGCAAAAGCGGCACTTGGCCTTGTTGAACCTCATACCATTGGCCTCATCCCATCGATCCAGCCTGTCCAGATCCCTCTGCAAAGTCTTTCTACCCTTAATCAGGTTGACACTCCCACCTAACTTGGTGTCATCTGCAGACTTACTGAGGGTGTGCTCAGTCCCCTCCAGCCAGTTTCTTACCCAGTGAAGAGTACTCCCATCCAAGCCATGAGCAGCCAGTTTCTCCAGCAGAATGCTGTGGTAGACCATATCAAAGGCCTTACTAAAGTCCAGGTATGTCTTCTAACATGTCACGGTGACTTGACTCTGTGTTTTGTTAGCATTATGTAATTTGAAAAGTTTCTTGTTAAGCCAGATGTGAAATGACTAGAGTTATTAAGTGTTTGGGTGATTGAGATACTTTGCCTTATTCTTTTATTTTACATTACTATTTCTAATTCTCTGTGTTTTCTGCAGGATCTTCTCTTTTTTTTTTTTTTTTTCTTTTTTTTTCTTCTTTTTTTTTTTTGATCAAGAGACTGAGCAAAAGATGAATGTTAATTCTATATGTAACTTGGGTTATATCAAAATGACAGATTTAGTTTTCAGTATGTCTTCCCTCACTTTGCTGTAAATTTGAACAGCTTTATAGCAAGGTACACAATTTTTAAAGTTGTTTCAGTAATTGTTAGCAGTCAAACTGTTATAATTTTAACTTATTATGAAGCTCTAAAGAGTTCATTTTACAAGAAAGCTAAAATGCATTGAAAACCAACATGAGTTATGGTCTCTTTGCTAGTGTGTTGATGTTTCTGAGAAAATCAGTGTTGATAATGTCTAATAAGACTGCATGCTGTTGTAACACTTAACTCAAAAAAGTTAATCCGATAGAAAAAGACAAGGTCATGGTAATGCTGCTTTTCTGTTTGCATGACTATACTCCATCTTTAACAGCTTTGTATACTGTTATTTCAGAGCCTCTTATTTGGTGGAAATAAAGGAAATCTTTGTTGTATTTCAATGGCAACAGGTAAAGGCAGCAATTTGTTGAGATTTTTCTAAGTCAATATGAAAATATCTTGGTATATGTTGATATATGATTTAAATACGCGACCGAATTATGTTGGATTTCTTATTTAATTCATATATCAGGGCATTTTAGCTAACATTTTGTGTAAAATGTTTTTGAGGAAGTTATTTGTATGTGTAATTTTAATATACCTGTTTATATTAGTGGGTTTTAGTCATCATGTGATGCAGAAAGGATTAATGTAATTTACATTCAAGCAAATCACAAAACTTCACAGTGAAGTCATGTAAGAAACTATTACTAATAAACAACTTAGAAATATAATTTGTTAAAATATGAAAACAAAAACTGCACTACTCCCTTGCTGAGAAGTGAATTGAAATCAGAATCCCTAGGCTTCACTGTGGGACCTTAACTGGGTATTATGTTTGTCCCCTTCCTGTAAGAGACACAGGAAAGTAAGCTCAGTGGAGAGTGGAAAGGAAGTTATATGGAAATGCATCGAAATAATCTTGTTTTTTCAACAGCAGAACAGCAGAAGCTTTTGCTCACGTTGAGTAATATTTTGTACACATATGAAGTCTTTTTTTTAGTCCAAATTAACTTAAAAAGGACTTTAAAATATTGTCTTTTTACTTGCTTGGATATCTCTTCTGCTTATGTGCCAGTACAAAAATACTGTCAGCTTTGTCAGCTGTACTTGCTTTCATAAAAGTGTTTTATTGGTCCTTACTATTATGTCCAGATTTGAGTTTTCATCTTTTTTATTAATATGTGTACACAGTGATGATGTGAAATAAATCTGTATTTTGTCAGGTTTTGTTAATATTTAAAAATAAAATAGAAGCAGTAATTTTACTACATTCTAGCAAGAACAAAATGACCACATTTTATAGTACTACTGACATTACCTATGGCACATTGAATTATTCATATCTGACTCTATTGATGCCAAATATGTCTGCAATATAAATCAGGGAAAGGAGGGAAAGGATAAACTGGTGACTTATACTTTATATTCAAATTCAAGTTCTTTTGTGGGTGGGGAACGCTTATTTTCCACGTATTTTAGACACAATTGAAATGTTTATTTTCTTTAATTTTGTGCAAGCATCAGACATTTATGCAGTTCCCCTTAACTTTACCCTGGATCAAATGCTCTATACAGTTGTTTATGAGGGCCAGACTAAATGGGTTCATTCTTTTATAAATAGAATGAAGCACAACACCCAAATTTGTTATGTGTCTCACCAAAGAGACCTAAACTGTTCCAGTCAAGAACTGAACACTCTTAAAGACAATTCAGCATGATCTAATAGTGATAATAAAACAAGCCAGCATTTATTAGACATCTAATCTTAAAACAAAGTCCTGAAGTCAGGATGCCCAGACTGCACTGAGAAAAGACTTTTCTATGCAAAGCAGCATAGGACACCTGCAAACCTTTTCTTTTCCTATGGGTTTCCAGAGTGCAGTTCCATGTACTTTTCAGTGGCAAAGCTGGTTTAAAAGATTGCTTTTCTAACACTGCTTGCTCAATCCTGCCCCTGTACTAGAATTCATCACTTCTTCAATGTAGCAGTACAACTATTTGTAATGCTGCACTGCAAACTGAATAATTGTGAATAACAAACCTTGTAGACTCTTTTATTAATACGGTTCATTTCAAGGATGTATTCTACGTTATGGCCTTACAAATTTTTTCAGCATCATAAAAGAGAGGGTGGTGAATGAGAACAAGCAGCGGGGGGTCAAGGTGTGTGCATTTATGTAGGGAGTGAGTACCTCTTAAATTAGCTTCCCTTACAAAGAATATGCATGTGGAACTACACTCTTAGTCTTCCACCTGCTCTCTTCTTTAATAAAACTTCTATTCACACTGCTCTTCTGTTCCTCCCTTCAGGGGCGATTCACTGTTTAAAGCAAATATCTAGTAGTTGAAAATTCCATTCTCTTCAGCAAAGTATAATTTCTCAGGTAGGAGGGCCTCATTCAATTGTCAGTAGCCCTGCATACACTACCATAAGTATCTGCAACCTTCCATCACAGTATAAGACTTTAACACATTCTTTCCTTTATTCCAGATGCAGAGAGAAAGGGAAACTAAGGCAGGCATAATGAAGACAAATGTATTCTTACACTCTCCACACAGTCAGTCCTGCTTCTATTGTAATTAGCAAACTTCTCTTTTACTTCAAAGGAAACAGACTGCTGATGAACTGAAACAGTAGACTGAAAGACAGTAGACTGAAATAGTAAATTGAAACAATACGTTACATGAGCAGTAGCAGTAATCTCTCCAATTTCGTGTTAGATCTTACATTTCCTACCCCTTTTAACAAAATTAAATTTAAGAAAAGAATGCAAATTAGTGCAAGTGTGGAAACTCAACAGCCTGGGCAAACACTTTGCATATGAAAGTACTGAGCAAAGACTGCAGCTTCAGTAGAAAAATCTTACATTTTTATTTTTTTTTTTCTCTTTTTCTCAGAGTGGGACAACTCTTTCACTTAATAAATCATAGAAAACTATGAAAGTCATCTCATGTTCCTTTACTCAACCTGTGATGACATTGCAGCACATCAAAAATATGTTTTGTCTCAAATCAATGCGCAATCACAGTATTAGAGTCACAGAATCACAGAATGGTTGAGGCTGGAAGGGACGTCTGGTCCAACCCCCCTGCCAAAGCAGAGCCATCTACAGCCAGCTGCCAAGGACCATGTCCAGATGGCTTTTTGGATATCTCTGAGGGAGACTCCTAGGAGAGGAGAGACAGCTGCTCCATCACATTCCTAGGGATCAAGGTGAGGCTGACCAGCCTGTAATTCCCTGGGTCCTTCTTCTTGCCCTTCTTGAAGAGAGTAGGGACATTTGCTTTCCTCCAGTTTGCAGACTAACCCTAACCCTAACCATGAGCAATCAAAGATTATCAAAAATGGCCTCACATGACTTTTACCAGCTCCCTTAACCCTAGTGGGTGCATCCCATTAGGGAACATGGTCTTATGTATGTCCAGTTTGCTTATCTATTTCCTGTCCTGATCCTCTTCCACCAACAGTACATCTTCCTTGTTCCAGCCTTTTTCCCATGTCACTGGGACCTGGGATTCCTGGAGGATGACCTTGCTAGTAAAGACTAAAGCAAAGAAGGCATTCAGCACATCTATCTTTTCCATGTTCTCTGTAACCAGGTCCCCCATCTCACTAACCAATGGGCTCACATTTTCCCTAGTTTTCCTTTTGTTGCCTATGTACTTACAGAAACCCTTCTTGTTGTCTTTGGTTAGATTCAGTTCTGTTCGGGCTTTTGTTTTCCTAGCTTCACCCCTGAATGCTTGGACAATGTTTCTGTATTCCTTCCAGGCTGCCCATCCTTGATTCCACCCTCCGTATACTTTCTTTTTCGTTTGAGTTTGGCCAGGAGGTCCTTGTTCATCCAGACAGGACTCCTGGCATTTTTGCCCAACTTCGTATTCATTGGGATGGAACTCTCTTGAGCTTGGAGGAGGTGATCCTTGAATATTAATGAACTTTCTTAGGCTTCTCTTTCCTCAAGAGCCTTATCTCATGGGATACTTCCAAGCAGATTGTTGAAAAAGCCAAAGTCTGTTCTGAAGTCCAGGGTTGTAAGCATGATTTTCATTGTACTCCCTGTCCTCATGATCCTGAACTGCATGAACTGCAGCCAAGGCTGCTTTGACTTTCATATTTCCAATGAGACCCTCCTTGTTGATGAGAATGAGGTCCAGAAGAACTGCTCTCCCTGTTGGTGCCTCTATCACTAGGAAGACATTATCATCAATGCACTCCAGAAACCTTCAAGATTGCTTATGTCCTTCTGTATTGTCCCAGACATCCTCCATTGGGGTGGTTGAAGTCCCCCACAAGGACAAGGGCCTGCAAACCTGACAGTGATTCTGTGTGTAGAGGGCATGATCCACTCTTTCTTCCTGGTCAGGGGGCCTATAGTAGATACCCCTTATAATGTCACCTTTACCTGTCCTGTCTTTTATCCTAACTCATAAGTTCCCAGTTGTCTCCTCATCCATCGCCAGACAGAGTTCCATCCCCTCCAACTGCTCTCTCACATAAAGGACATCTCCCCTTCCTCATCTTCCCTTCCTGTCTTTCCTAAAAAGCCTGTATGTCTCCATTGCAATGGTAACAAAGTAATATTTTCACACTGTAAGCACCCAGAGTGATATTATCAGGGTTTTATGGTTGTTTTTGTTTTTCCATTTCATTTTGTTTCTGTCTTTATTTCTGGGTCTTTGCAAGTAAGATTCATATCATATTCAAAATCTGCTATCAGGACAGCAGTGCTTACAGTTCGTGGTACAGGCAGCTTCAGTAGTGCTTCTAGGAGTGGTGCTAACAGGAAAAAAATCTGATCTACTGCATAAGATATGAAATATCTACATGGAGTTTTCAATAATTTTCATAATTCCCATAAGGAAAAAATTGACTTCTCAGCTCCAAAATAAATTAAACTAGGTATAAACCAGAATATCTTAATTCTTGTGTTATTTTTTTTTTCAGTTTATTTTCGGTTTGTTGTTTCTGATTTTTAAGGTATTTGAAAAACTTCCAGGTGTAAAAAGCGAAAACTAAGTTCTTCAGAGTGTTGTTCTTCCTGCTTTTCTTTTCCATTCACAGAATTCCAGTTTATTGCCCAACTGAAGTACCAGCATGCAACATTACATTATGAAATATCCAGATACAGCACATAAATTGCAATTCATAGGAGTTTAATACCTGTGTTTCAGAACTGGTCAGAATTTTTTTGTGGTGTTGTTCTCTGTCTGATCAGGAGATTTGCATTGGAGTTTTGCCTGTCAGAAGATGTCAGTTTGTTGAAGTCACATTTCTTGCTGATTTCAGTGAATCCTGTCTGATAATGAAAGCTAACTTCATTTCCCTGAACTCTTGGCAGCCTGCCTACCTGACCATCTTGGAGTCTGTCTAAGACAGAAGGACTTCCAAGCTTAGTGTCTAGCTGCATCCCAGGAAGAATGGTGTGAGACAGGACTCGTGAAATTTTCAAATTCTTTGGATACTTCGCATTGCAAGCAGACAGTTCCATGACGCAATGTTGGATGTAAGATTTCTGTACTACTAGGTCTATTTAAAGGCCTCCTCTCACCCTGGTTTAGAGTCTTACTCTCCTAGAAATTCTGAAATATCTCATTCCCTGCCCCCCTCCCCCCAAACGGGTAATAATTAGACTGATTTTTCTACTGTCTTATTTTGCTTATAATTTAACTGCTGTAAGATAGCTATTTTCTGTGTAAGCTTTCCCTCATATGCTGACTTTTGTAAGCATATTTCTTTTATTCCTTAATTTCTTAGAAAAGACATAGCCTTTTGCCCATATCCTGTGAAGATTTCTATAAACAAAGGTCAGATATAAATTAGAAAATGTTTCCTATAATAACTTTATTCTTTATGTTGTTTTTCATGGACACATCTCAAACGTTATGTGTAGAGGAGAATAATGACTGTCACTGTTTTCTTTCCAAATAAGGAAGTCATGATATGGATAAGTGACTTGACTAAGGTTGTAGGACAGATTATAGTAAAGTTGATCAGACAGAGTTTAAAGCCTATGTCTGTGCGTGATACTACAGAAATGTAGCTACTATAAAGCCACAAAAATAGTAGGTACTTAAATTTCATATTCAACAGAAAAGTTAAGTACTACAGAAAACCTTTTGGATCCAAAGTTCACCTTTGGATTTGGTGGGTTTTTAGGATTTTTTTTTGTTTGGGTTTTTTTTTCTTTTGTTTTGTTTCATTTTTCAGTGAAGCAAAATCAAAAGAAAGATGAAATTCCTCTGAGATCTGGCATAACATTTATGGAAGCTCAGTCAAAGTATAAAATTCACCTTGAAAGAAATGGAATTTGACTTTTTCTTTCTGTGTAAGTCACTGTCTCTGCTAATAATGATTTCCTAGCAGATAGCCAGTCAAAAGATTAATAGAATTAAAATCTTTGTAAAATAAGCCTTTTCTCACTGACAGCTAACTTGTTTTTTTTTTTTTCCCATTCCTTTTGTAAGACAGTAAACAGAAACAAAGCCTGCAGCAATACAAAGAAAGCTAGCACATCAAAGAGGGATTAGTTTAGGAGGCTATGACAGATGTAAAGTGCTTTGCACACATTGCTATGTGATGTTCAACATATGTTGTCAATTAAAAATTGCTTAAGAAATATTTAACAAGGCAAAGCTAACATACCCCTAGTTTGTAAGAATATATTGAGCTTATGCATCACTGCTCCTCATTTTATTTTTTCAGTTTTGCTGTAAGCTGAGGAAAGCCTTATATAAAAGGACTCTCCACTAGTTTATGTTTTAAAGTAGCACTTTAATTCAATGCATTGGAAAGCAGCATCCATTTCATCTTTTAGTAAGATGATGACTGGATAATTTAGCAAGCAGAGGACCAGCTAAACTAGTTAAAATTAGTTTTCTGCAGTAAAGAATCATTCGCTACATTTGTAAAAATAGGCACCTATCTGCATTCAAGACATCATAGGCTTTGGTACATTCTTTACCCAGATTTTGCTATATACCAATTGCTGGGAAATCTTCCTAGTAAATACTAAGGCATATGACACAAGTTCCTAGGTTAAATTGCTATTTTATCATTATCTGTTACACCTGAATCTTTCCCTGTGCAAGACATTTGTCATCCTTCTTTTTAATTTTTTTTTCTTTTTGTTCTTCTAAAATGATGAGGTTTTGTGCCCTAGTCAACCCCTAAATAGCCACTAGACGGTATTCTCTGTCTTCTCCCCAAAATACAAGTGCCTGTACAAGAACTGTACCACAAAGCCTCCATTCAAGAAAATAGCAAAATTCTTGTTGAACTCTAGTGCCTCGAGATCTCTTCACAAAAGATGTGCTCCTAATGTTAGGAAATTCCTGAAAGCACCACTGCTGTTCCTATGACCACAAATGAAGAACTTTTTACCCCTGAGAGAACAGAGGTTTGCAGTCACCTATGAAAAACACTGCTTATGATTGTGGAGTATATGCTAACTCCTATGTGGAGGAAGAGGGACTGAATGTGTGGAGGAAATCAAGAATAGGTCCACAGAGATTTTGCAGTATCTGGCTATTCCCACTGACTCCTGAAGATAATCCCAAAGTGAATTAACATTTCAATTAAAGTCTGTAGTTCCACTGGTAATAATATTGCTGTCTTGAATCTCCTCTAATGAAATTCTGTTTCCAATTGGAAAACATGAGAGTGTTTAAAAATAAAAGTTACAGTGTTTCTTCCAAGAATCTTTGTACTTCTTAAACACATATTGCAGGCTGCTGCATACATCATCTGCTGATCAAATGTCAGCCCAACTCCTACTTCCCTTTAAATAATATGTAAAAGTACTCAAGAGGTATTCAGAGAACTGCGAACTGTATGTGCCCTTAAAATGTGTTGTTGATGTGGGAATTCATGCTAAATTGCTGTGGTGATGGATGTTTGACTATAAGTTGAACTATTAACTAAGAAAAATCGAAACATATACTCAAATATAGCAATATATGTTAATTTAAAAAAACAGTATAGAGCATATAGGTTTCTGCCTCAGTGAGAGAAATAAAAAGGCAGGGAGGAGGAAATAAGGTTGGTTTTCTTTATATATAAAACTGGAATTACTGAGTGATTACTTTGTTCTTGATCTTTAATTTTCTGCTTCCTCCTTTTTTGAATAAGTACCATGGGATTATAAGCATAAATTAAAAAAGTCACAAATGTATTGTAGTGATCCTAAGAACTGGTAGATCATATTGTACAATCCAGTTTAAAATCCAAACTAAAAAAATATATATTCATTGTCTCTGGATTTGATTGAAAATAAAATTAAAGTCTGAGAACAGTGCAACATTTTCAGTACTTTATTATTATTCAAATGTACCAAAAAAAGTATTTCAGTAATAAAAGGCGCTTTTTGTTTGTTGTATACTATGGGTAGATAACTTACAGTATTTAAAGCCTGATACTGCAAATTGCAGCTTTGTTAGTTGCTTAGATACACCTTTCAGTATTGCTTGGTTAAGTATAACCTATATGTTCACAAGGAGGATTGAAAACCATGTGGGCTTTGAAAGTCTCAAGGCACAGTAGCTTATTAAGGGAAAAGATAAGAAAACTTAGGAAATTGTATTAAGTATTTTAAACCTTTCTTATTGTCCACACAGGCCTTGCCTAAGGCATCATTACTAGGAAAGGTAGGCTACTGTGAGATTTATCAGCTATGTGCAGAGCTTGAATTGATATTCACGCAAAGAAATGGAAAATGCATGAGCTGGCCTAATTGTGGATAGTGAAGTTATGTCCTTGTTGAAGTAATTTAAACTGATTTTCTGTATTGAAGCTTAATATGAAAGATAATTATTTCCTTTATAAGGAGTAAAGGATCTTCAATATTCTTAAACAGTAGGAAAGAATAACACGTGTTGGGTTTTTTTATATCTGATTATTGTTCGACAGTATGCCTTTTAATTTTTCTTGCTGCATTAAATGAAGTTTATCAATGGTCAGTTTCAAAATAACAAACTCTCCTGTTTCTTTATAGGGAAGGCTGTTACATGTATCAAATCCATTAGGTAGTATTGCCATGCTATGTTTTCTGCCTTTTTTTTTCAGGTACCAGTTACCTTATTTTCTACTTATCTGTTCTGATTTTATTCTTATGGTCCAATTTCTAATTATATATTTTTTTTAACTTTTTTTTNTTTTTTTTTTTTTTTTTTTTTTTTTTTTTTTTTTTTTACTTTTGGAAGCAAAGTTGGTGTTACTAGGTTTGTTGTGTATTACTGCAAACACCAAAGTAAAGATTTCACAGGAAACGCATTAACATTTGTATTCGTTTCATGGGTTTATTGTCAGGGTATGTTAGAACAGTTTTGCGTCTGATTAAAATGTTGACTAGCTTCTGAAGGAAAGTGCATATATGCCTTGTGAATTGATATTCAACTTAGTGGGTGGCTTTACAGATCTTGAGAGCTAACAGTAAGTGGAATAGGTCTGCTGACTTCATCACTCTCTTTACCTAAGTGATGTCAATTAATGCCAGCTCTGAATTTGAACCCAATATGCAGATATTTCTAGACTTTATTGCATCTTTGTGAGGTTTTTGCAAGTATACAATAATTATTTCAGTCCTAACAAAATTAAAAAAAAAAAATAATTATCAATAGGTTAGAATAATTTTAGATCCATCAGAGATGCAACCAATTATGGTTTACAGCAGTTTTCTCCCAGAGATATCTGTCTATGTCATCATTTCTGGAACCACACACCTATAATTTTTGTGACGTGACATTTCCTCTGTTAAAAGTGCTGGCTGGAAAGCTGTGGAAAGTTACAGACTTTAATTATTAGTTAACTCATACCAACAAAAATTGTGCAAGATTTCTCCCCTTTCTACCTATGGCACAGAGACCCTCATATTTGTAAAAGCAGTCAGAGTTGTGTGCTATGGTCGTGCACTGTCATGGGTATCCATATTAACTTGTGTTAGTATTAGCACCACACTACATTGCAATATGGTCATTACAGCAGCTTAAGTGTACATGTATCCTTAACTTGTCTCTGCAGAGTTGGTTTCCCACATCAGTAGTTAGACTTGTTGAAACTAGGCCACTCTCTTCAGCTTGATAATGCAGTTGCCAACTTGTGCCAGCTGTTGAATGCTAAATTGTATTGATTTTGCCTTGATTGCCTACGTATGTCAAAAACTTTTGGCTGCTATTTGTTTTTGTTGTGGACTACTATGGAAATGGTCACATCCTCTCTATCCCATCAGGCTATAAAGCGCATATCAATCTCCTGAAGCTGTGCTTAGCAGAAAGCAATCTTGGGGGGCAGAGGTATGGGGGCAGTGGACAAATTAGAATTTACAAGAGATTTATCTTCTGCTTTTTTATTCTGTGTACAGTTTCCTGCACGTAGCTTTCACGGTAGAGGCTGTCATCTGAATCTAAGCTGATTGTGCTGTGTTTTGAACTTTCATTATTCTATTGCAAAATTAGAATCAGGGTTTTTTTTCACATGCCAGTTTAGATATCTAATAGAAAGTGAAAGTTTACAATGACACAGAAGTGGCTGAACAGGTAGTGACAGCTGAGTTTACACTGAAGAGTTCCCTTATGCAGGATTTGGTGCTGTCAAAGCTATCTATCTAAACCTGGGTGATGAGAACACATTTTTTAACCCTTTGGAGAATTTAAATCCAAGTCTTCAACTTGACTTATTCATATCTCATTTATCTTAGGATGGCTGTAGAAAAGCATGAGAAATCCTACTGTGCAGTGGCCCAGAACTGTAAAAATCAGACTCAAAAAAAAAAATATGCATCCAGTTTCTATATACACAAGAGTAAATTCTGGAATGCGAGCAACCGGAAAATATCTAACATGAAAAGGTGTCTGAAATGGAAATGATAAAAGTAGGGACTTAACCTTATTCACTTGGTTTCTGTCATTTGGAATGTCTCTTCTTTCACAGACAGGATTCTCAAAACATGTCTTCTGCTTGCTTTAAGTTTTTCATAATTGTGTTGGTGATTACCTGTTCCAGTTTTTAAATTAGAAAATATATTGCTAATTAATCTGATGAATTGCCACCTTTTCAAATAACTCAGTCCCTGAAAGAGAAAATTAATTCGGTTTCTACTTCCAAAATATTTACTCATTTGTACCCCTAAATTATCTACAATGCAGTCTGGCTGAAGTTTTATGCTGCTGGAGGAAATCACTAGAGGAGATAATTTAAAAATTGGAGAACTGACTACTATCTTTAGAACCTGAAGACAAGTAGCATTGAGATCGGTGTCGATCCTGTAGTAAAGTTGCATAGGGAAATAATTTTCAAGGCACACTACCACAGAGCTCCAGGGAAATCAATGAAGTGTCTGCCCAGACACTGGAGATTGTTGCTTAGAACTTGTAGAGTTGTGTAATGCAGGGAGCTAATAGACTGTTAGCTAATTTCACTTATGTCATTGTCTATTTTGATAAGCCATAGGTGAAGAGGATCTCATTTAATCTAACAGAGGCATGGAAACGGTGGTTTTATTTTGTCATATATCTCATTAGAATTTTCCACTATTTGGCTTCTCTGTCATGTTTAGGAGATTTACTTTTCACAATTGTGACAGAATATGAAAAATGTTATATTTCCTCACAATAGGGTTTGGTTCTTTTGTTTTGTTTTGTTTTTGATATTTGCAGTATTTTTGTTCCTAAGATAAATTTATTCCAACATATTAAAAAAGTTGTTATTTTCCATTTTTAATTCAGAAAAATATTAATTGTGTGAACTTTGCAATTGAGGATGGAATATAAATCTTAGTTTTTAAAAACTTCATCCTATAAACCTGTTCATATCATTACTGAGATTAGCAATACCACTGGAGCTACCTACTTTACCTGTACAGGAAAACCACAAATGCATAAATCTTTGCTGTATCATGGCTGAAGACCTTTATCTACCTCATAGTAGACTCATCATGGCAAGAATCTCACAGATTTTGTAGTTGAATTTCTGGGGTAAAGTAAACAATACCAAGGAACATTAGAGGGCATGGGGATGCTATCTTTATTGCTAAATTATTAGGAAGTTCTGTAAAATAATTTTAGCTCATATAAACACTCCTGGTTGTTTTCAGGCACCATTAAGGTGTGAGCATGAGTAAGGAAACATCCCTAATAGGCAATTTGGATGTTGCCACTCTATCTTGGAAGGTAAGGGAACACCACAGTCTGGATATGAGCCAATCCACATCACACAGCCTCAGTATTAGTGAACAGTCTCATGTATCCTTAGTTTACTAACACAGACGTATATGTGAGATTTAAGCTGTACTGATTAATTCATCAGCCTTTTTTAATTTATTTATTATGAAGGGAAAATTGGCCTTTAATAGCTTTTCTTGCTTCAAGTCCCTCATGCTTTTTGAACTTATTTATTCTTTTCTTTCGTTTTCTATTCTCTTTAGGTCTTTCTTTTGCACCCTTTTTCAACCTCTTTTAAAAATAATGATCTATATATCTCCCATTTCAGGCAAGAGCAGTGCCCTCTGTCTCTGTGTTCCGTCACACTCCACCCACTGTTCTGTTCTCCTTCATTGTCCCTGTTCTGTTATCTCTTCTAAGCTTTTTATCCACATTGTTCCTTGTCTTTTGCTCACTCCCAGTCAAAATGAATTTGTGGTATGTTCAGAAGTTTTCAGGTCAAATGTTATAAATTGGAAAATGCTGGGTTCCAACTAAGCAGCTACAAATTTAGAGGTGAGTTGAGATTATTTTAGGAGAACATTAAACTTTTAAATGTGTTTACTGATTTCTGTATTTTCCAAAAGAGAGAGAAAAAGAAAAAACTACTAATTTGTATTAATTTTAAGTAGTAAGACACTACTGATTTATATTGATTTTAAGATCACTACTTTTTATTTTAGTGATTAGAGAGAAAGGAGGGAAAATTAAATTCACTGTATTCAAATGACTTTCTGATAAGTCTTTACTTGCAAACTTGTGAGACTAATCATAGCTAAATGCTTAATCAGGCTGTCAGGAAGTAAATCTAAAACAAAATAGAACTTTTTCTTTAATTATGAAAAAATCTAGAGAGAAAATAAAAATATTTTAAAGTGTAGAGGAATGCAGCATTCCTTTGTGCTATCACAAGCCCAGCTGGAACAAGTGCAGAGGAGAGTCAGTTCCCCTTGTATTTATCACAGCAATCCTCCAAGAAGGTTAAGCTTTTTAGCTTTCTCCCCTTGTGGATAAGACTTCCATTACACTTCTGTCCCGTTGAGACACTAAATTGTCATTCTGTGTCATGACTGCCACACAATCATGCTATATTTCTTGTTTCTTTTGAAAATCACTTTCTTGCATAGTTAGCCATTAAACTTTGTTTTGAAAACTGTTTATATTTACTCTTTATATATGCATAGTATCTCTATATTATGAAACAAAATTTTGTGAAATAAAAACTTTTTTGGCTCAAAAAAAAAGACAAATTCAGAGGATAATTTAGCAAATCTGCAGCTATTTTAAAATGAAGTAATACTGTTTATTTTTCTGGCATTTGTTGATTTACATCATCTCTGTATTAGAATATCATCTGTGTATTTGACTTCGTATATCTAAAATATACTGCATATATATATCTGAAAGAAAGTTTAGCCTTCCAATAAAAAATTCCTAGTAATCAGTTGAATATTTTTAAACATGAACTATCCCATATTACCCAAACTTTGGCTGACTTAAGAGGCAGCAAACTACTTTCAGGAGACCATAGTCTTGAAACTGCTGATAGCTCAGATTCAGACTTCTCTATTACCATGCAAGGAAATCATTAAACACTTTTTTCTGTCTAGTGCTTTGCAAAGAACAGGAAGGGTCATCTACAGTCTTTCCATTTAAGGGAAGAAGAAATAACAAGCACCTTGCTTTGCTGTTTGAAATAAAAGCTCTCCAGAACTGTTTTGTATGCAGGCACATAGTGTGATGAGGAGAGGTGGAGATGGTGGTAGAACCAGTAGCTGCACAGTCCATAGGTCTGCAGTTAGAATAGTGGAAAAAAACTGACATATAGGAGAAAGCTTGCTTTTCCTCATAATAAATTTGAAGGAAATATTCTAAAAGGTGCCTCTGGTATGTTTACACTGGCTTGCCTTTCTATCCCAGAGTTGCTGGCTTTTAAAATTTTTAGTTTGTGTCTTGACATTTCATACTAAGAATTACCTGTCAGCTCAGAGTCAAGTGTTCTTAGACTTCTCCTTAAGCTGCCTCAATTATTTCCTTCTTCTAAGGTGAGATGAATTATGGTCTAAAAGTGCCTGTTGCTGTCTGTTGCCAAGAAAGGAAACCCAGCCGTATGCAAGTTTTTATAAAGTTTACAGTCAGGTAAACTGAATTCCATCCTGAATGTCACTGAAAACTGTAATTTTCCAGTTAATACAAGCTCTCTAGGTCATCATACCGATGTTACGTTTTAGTTTTACAGATTCTTATTGTCCAGCATGTCCGAAGAGAATCCATATGCCTGAAGTCTAGTCCAGCATCTTCTTTGATTATTCAGTCCTCTTCTTTGGCTTGACAAAAGCATCTTTGCTTTCATTTACTTGTATCCATTAAGAATGCTGCTGCAAATAAAATTTTCTCATCTTGACCTCCAACTATAGCATTTCTCTCCATTCCTTCACTGGTATCTTCTATATTGAGTCAAACATAAGCGATATGTTTTCTCTTTCAAGACCTTTGACAGACTTTTGCTTTCTTCCTTTGTTCAGTATTGAGAGGCTGTCTCCTGATTCTGATCATAGGTCCAGTCCTGCATTAGAAATTTAACAAGTGGATAAATGATTCTTTATGATTGCTCCCTTGCCACTCCTCTTCATCATTGCTTTTTCACAGAAGTATACACAAAATACTTATTGTTCTCATTGGTACCACTCCTTTGCTATGATGCTTATGAAAAAGTAACAATTAAGCAGATGATGTTTTGAGATCACTGCTCATCTTTGCGGCTAACATTGTCTCACTGTTTCCTTGTAGTCTGACAGGTTTTTATCTGTGTGTGTTTGCTCTGTCTTATATCATACTTAGGGAAAGAGTTATCTAACGTTATCTGCCTAAAAATTGGGTAGACACCTATTCTAAGCAAGTTATCTCCTCTCCCTTTCTAGTTGGAGTAGAGAGAGAAGTGACTAAGACAGTAGTTTTGAATCATATTCCAGAGTTCTTAGAGGGAACCTAGCTTGTCATACAGAGCAAAGCTTAACCTAGAAGCTTAGCTTTAGACAGCTAAACGTAACTGAGATTAACCGTACTCTTAAATTGTAAATTGGCTGTTATATAGACACTTTTTTCTTTCACACAGAATTTAATACAATGAGATCTAGGTCCAGAATCCGACCTAAACTAGTTACCAACGTTAAACAGTTCCTAACATAACACTGGAAAAAATAATTACTACAGTAAAATTAAACCAAACCAAAACAGAAAAAGAAAACAGGAAAAAAAAAAAAAAAAAGGTATGTTAGGACTAATCTGTCTTTAGGAGAAGGAGTGCAACCTTCCCTGTAGTTTACTTTTCCTAGGCACTAATATTTTAATACTCCTTGAAATGACAAAATAGCTCCCCCATCCTCCACCCGAATACTGCAATAATAGAAATAATATTAAGGGACAAATTTAGACCAGCGATTCATGAGTAACAAGGTTTCATTAGAAAGCTGTGTCTTTAATTTTTCAGTCACTATTATTGCATTTTAGTTTAAAACATAATGACTGATTTCAGCTATTCTTGTGTTGAGTATTTTATGTAGGCAGGTAATGAGAGAGAAAAAACATCTAATGTAGCTGATTACAGGTGATGCAACATAATGTAATTTAACAGATGACACATGCCATTACAGATTAATAAGATCTTTAGACTAAGCCTAATCACTTTCTTTGTTATTGCAAGATTTAAGGAGAATTCTAGTATTTTTAAATAAAACTTTTTACTCCATCTGTCAAAGAACAGCAACAATACATATATTGGCATTAATGACTGTCTTCATGGTTTTGATATAATGACATCTGTCATTAAAATATAAAACCCCCTTGATTTTAATGTTTCAAGCTATTCAATTTTAAAACTCTCTCAAAGAATGGTGAAGTTAATATTCTAATAATATGTAACCATTTTGTACCATTTGACTTGGCATTCTGAACAGCACACATATAGACAATTCAAGCAAAATATTTTGATTTAAACCAAGAAATATCTATTTAAATTAAAGAAAATCTGGTAAGACAATCTGTTTTATCACTGGTTAAGAGAGAGGCTTCTATTCTTTTATCTCTATACATTTTGTAAGCAGAGAGCTGCTGATACCTGCCTTACATTGATGTTAGTGGGGGTTTTTTGTTGTTTTCCCCATCTTTCAGTGTACACTGTCACCCAAAGTGATTTTTAAGTATTCTGGACAACAAAAAATGGCTAATGGTGGATCACAGTATAAAGTCTCCAAGTGGGTAAAAGGACCAAACCACCTCTGTTTAGCCAGAATACGAACAGTGGAAAAATGTGCTATGTAAAGCTTCAATGCATGATCCACTTTCAATCTGTGATGGATGCTTTTTCAACAGCACATATAACAGTTTCCCAGCAAGAATGTTAAGCTTTGCTGCCTTAGCAAAGTCTGAGGATCACAGAGTTTTTGCCACACTCTAATACTTCTCTCTAGCGAGTTCTTGTTCTGCAGAAATAGTGCCATTATAAATTATATTTTCACATTTATTTTGAAAATTATATCAGTATTTTCTTGTTTATCAACAAAAATTCATTCCCTTCACTTTATATGAAACCAAATATATGTGTTATCTGTTGGCAACTATTTACAAGGACAAACATTGATCCAGAGTTACATTAGACACTTTACTCATCAAAAAAAAACCAAAAAAACAACATTGTTTTTCTAGAACTGCATAGTTTAATCAACTAATTTGAAGCTCACAGTGGTGAATATATCCTGATACTTTTTTTTTTCCTTATTTTTTTCACTTCTTTCAAATAATCCTAGGATGTTCCAATGATAGGAATGGGCTAACAGAGTTCCATATTTTTCAGAGTTATATTTTTTTATTATCAGAGAATCATTGGTTTAAACACAGTATAAGCAAACAAAAGTTACAGCTGCATCAGAGGTATTATTCTAAGTGGTCAATGAGATGTTGCAAACAACTGGAAGGCTGAAAGTAGTATTATCTATACTACTCTTCATCAGTAGATATTCAACCCTTAAAATATCCTGCTCCTAACCTCAGGGATAGACTTGTCATCCTATTTCGAGTCAAGAATTTACATTTCACATCAAATTTTTAGTTTATTCTAATGTGAGAACTGTCACAATTTCTGTGATTATTTATAAACTTCATCCTTTATGTCTGCTATTTTTAAAAGTCTGCTGGTGCTGAAAGTGTTCTTGCTTTCTTCCCCCAGTAGGTTTTGATTAATCTTAGTACATATTTGAGCTTGATTCCTGCATGAAAACTCTCTGTAGTCCTTGGTGTGCAATAAATGACATATAAGGTAAATAGTCCTCTAAAACTTTCACAAGTAGTTATGTACATCAGGGTTACCTGTAAATGCTGAAGGTCAGTTATAAGAAGAAAGGTGATCCCTTTCAACTATATATACCTACTTTAAATCAAAATTGCAGCTCGTGGAACATATCTGGCCACAGACAGAACTGATGTTTTCTGATTTCCCGCGCAGTGCTCCATTCCCAAGATCATGTACAGGACACCAATGCTAATAAGAGCCTATGAATATGCAAGTTAATTATTGGTCTAACTTAGTGCAGCTTTTTGTTTGACTATGTTAATATTTCTGCTTTTCCTGTAACAAGCCAATAATTTTCATCAACTGATTTCTTTCAGATGTCACAGTAGAAAAAAAGATTCTGAAAGAAGGAAAGTCTAAAAGTCATAGAGTCTGAATGAACTGGGGTAATGAAATGCAACACGGCAAGCATCACAGTAGCTTTTGTGGGACAGATATAATGAGACTGATGAAACTTGTCATCCTTGGCACAGCAGTGGTGTGGTACAAGACAAGAGCTTGGAAAGCTAGGACAAGTGGAATTTTGAACAGTATTGGAGGTCTGAAGAAGCCTCTTGAATATATGTCCGTGAATAGGAAATTCTAGTGAAGAGACTCATCTTGCATACAAGTGAAAGAGATGAAAGGAACAAACAGATATTCTTTGCAGCTACATTTTTAATACATTGCAGGACTTAACAGCCATGGCTGTGGAATCCAGAGAAGATATTGTGGGAGATAAAGCACAAAAGAAAAGGACCAGTGACAAAAAATTATTGGCTAAATAGAAGATTATGACAAAAGAACTTTTGGTTTTCAGATACCTATAGGATATATGAGCTGAAAGGGAAAAACGTCAAGGACGTCAAATAGGAGTAAAAGGAAAAATGGCCAATGATCAGAAAGATCATCATGGGGGGAAAGGGAAGAATGCTGAAGCAAAGATATCCAAGAATAAGTGACTATTGATGGTCTACGAGCGAGCACAACCTCATGTTCTGATCCAAGCTAAACAAAAGGAATAAAAGTTTCTGAGACAAACTGAGTTAATCTCTTAAGTAGACAGAGGCTGCTGTAGTATAGAAAGCTGTAATTCTGGAACCACTGGAATTTTCCATGGGAAAGAAATCTGTGTTAGCAGGTCAGCATATGTGTATCTAGCTACTGATGTATTTCAGATATGTATATACTGTAGAGCTGGTCTATCTATCTGGAAAGTTGCCATGATATTTGAATTACTTAGATGACTATTTATACTCTGCTTTTATACATTCCATTAGTATTTTTAAGAGTTACTCAAATAAAGACCAATTTGGATGAAAGCATTAATAAAATCCCTTAATATTATTAATTAAAGCACAACTAGCCATGTATGTTTTACACTATTAACCTGTCATCCAGCAGAAGTAAAGAAACAGAGACAAAATATTTTTTCTGTCACAGGACAAGAAAGAATAGTGTGGTAGAAGAAGACTATGACCCCAAAATGACAGTTTTTTCCAGTGCTGTTCTTTTCTGGAACTTTCCTCAAGTTTCCAGAACTCTAGCACATTAAAAATGAAGAAATAAACAACAAAAAAAACCCACAAAAACCCCAACCCAGATCACATCCTAGTAACTTTTAAATAAATATGATAAAGCAGATTAAAATAATGTACGTGGAAGATATTAATCTTAATGTCAGTAGAGATATTAACAACACACTTGTTTCCTTAGTAGAAATTTAAAATATCAAAGAATCTGTATCAGTTAGACCTCTGTCTGTTATCCTTGCTTAATCTATACACAATATGCACAGGAAAATCTAATCAGTGGCCTTATGACATTAACCCATCTAGTTTTGTTTATGAATTATGGTAGCATCATTTCAGATTGACAATCTGCTTTCCCCTTTCCCATAAATGCAGCCATCTGGAAAATTATTCATAAAGTTATAGGTCTTTTTTTTCTTCTTCTAGTGAAATATTCGTTCATGAAAAAATATAATTTTTATTGTCACAAAATGTTTATGAGTATAGGGGAAATTCATGTAATGATTTTGATTGAAACAATCTTGCAAATTTACATGAAATTTGCAGATCTTCCAGAAAAGGAATAATGGTCCCTTTTTTTCCTGTTGCCTTCCAGAATTAGGATGCTTACCCACTTTATAAGAGACAGGGGAGTTTAAACCTACTCAATCCTGCTTAAAAAAAAAAAAAA
>VXBH01006440.1:88058-98118 GCA_013400035.1 Rynchops niger
TTTTTTTTTTTTTTTTTAATAACTATATAGTTACTAATCAATGACACAAAGTGCATTTATAGAATCATAGAATCATAGAATTGTTTTGGTTGGAAAAGAAGTTTAAGATCATCAAGTCCAATCATTAACCTAATACTGACATGTTACCACTAAACCATTTCCATCAGCACTACATCTACACATTTTTAAAATACCTCCAGGGATATTTGTTTAATAAAAACAAATCAAAGCACTTTGGACTGACATGGTTTCCTCTATGACAGGATGATTCTATTATTTTGAATACATGAAGGTTGCTTTTTAAACCATTCTTGATTAACAATACATTTATTTTCTGGTTCCTTTGAACTAGGAGCTTTTCTCCTTCCTTGCAGTTCACACCTATATCTCAAACACCAGCTTGTCAATAAATGACTTTGAAGGTCCAGTAGCTATGGACATTAAACTGCACTGGCAGAAAAATAGCTGTGATGTCAAAAAAGGAACTGGGAGGTTATAGGCTCTCAAGAAAGATTAAGAAAAAGCTTTCCAATGACAAAGGAATTAAAAGAACATGACAAGGCAGAAATAAAATTCTTCAGTAAGCATTGTTTTGACTTTGATTTACCTCTGTCGTGTGGGAGAACTAAGTATGTCACCTGTACAAAATGGTACGGGAGCAGCTGGATGTGAGCCAGACTAGCTTTTAAGAAATTAATGCCCCAAACACATACATTTAACCTGATTTTAACAGTGCTCCCTTCTTTTCCTCAAGAAAGTTAATATATTTTTCCTTTCAGTTTGAAAGCTGTCCCAAAAAAAATGGTGCATTGTTAGTGCATTGCCTTATTTTAGGTTTCTTCAATTGCTCCTGGAAGGTATTATGACTTGGACCACAACTGTTTAAAGTGAAAAGCTCTGATGAACCTCATGGATATTGTTAATGAAATACACAGTGACTGGGAACAAGAGAAAAATACAGGAACCAAACTTTGCTTACTTGCTTCTGGTTTAGTTGAACTAACCCTATGCTGTAGGTATATTAATTTACTTCATCCATAACACATCCTGAGAGAAATTGCCACAGAGGAACTGTATCTGAAAAGATATATTTGCAACATAGTGTCATGGAGGCTGATACCAATTACTGGCTATCTCTTTCTGAAGGCTGTGCTTAATGTCACCGTTTAACCCTAAGCTTGCATTTAGATTTGGATGATAACTTCTTAACCTTTTCTTTTTTCTCTTCTCCCTCCCTCCCCATCTCTGCAGGCCTAGTTAATGCACCAAAAGCAACATTAATTTAAATAATTTGCCATCTTTTGATAACATCTCTCTAGGATATCAGGAAAATTAAAGCTGTCAAAACTATACACAATTAAAATTTGTAAAATTAATGGGCTGCAAAATAGTAAAGGGTTTGCAGTAGGCAGTCCAGATGATCAGGTCAACAGGAGATACTATTAAAATGATCATGATGAATGGTGACAGGTAAACCCTTCCATGCTGAAAAGTATATTTATTCAGAAACGAAGTGCTACCATAAACCAGTTCAGTACGTGAAATAGTCATACAGTTGCATTTTAAGACATTTTATTGCTATCAGTATTGTGATGGTAAGGTCCACTACTCGTATGTGGTGTAGTGACATGAAATGCTATTAAATGCTCATAATAGAAACATGGACTATGGAGGGCTACCAAACCTACCAATAGCTATTCTGATGTGCCATAAAGTAAAAGTGAAATCAGCCATTCATTTGAAATTTCATGAAAGGAAATAACACGATACCATTAGAAAAGTGCTAGAGAGCCTCTGTTTCCTGTCATATGTTCAGATATCTGCAATATAAAGATTAAAAAAATAGTTCCCACTGAAGAAACACTATGTAAAAACATCAGTTTCAGTGCCCCAAGAGGGACAGAAAGGGTAGCAAGCATATTTCTACTACATCAGTACTTTTGATGAACTTGTTAAATGAGGAAAAGTAATTGATTTTAAGCAGGAATAAGCCATATGCCTCTGGGTTCTTGTTAGCTACCACTTATTGGTACATTTAAAAAGCAAAATTTTAAAATGCAAATTTTCAACTCACATCCTATTCTATCTTCTTTTTAAACTTGCACTATACATTTGAGCAAGTATCAGAGAAAAACAATCTGCAAGTATGCCATTATAAATTTTAAATTAATTTGTCAGACTTTGTTCATCCCAATTTTTTTTGCATTTGCTTTTTTCAAGTCCTAGAGAAAATAAGTTTATTGTCTGGACTGTCTGCAAAAATAGCAAGTCTCTGAATACTAGCAAAAGCAAGTTTTGATGTACTAAATGAAAAAGAATATTACCACATGAAACCTCTTTTAAGACTTATGTTTAGCAAGAGAACAAGTTTTTCTGACTTGTCTGACTTTTTGTAAACAAAATTAACTAATCCAGCTCAGCAGTCTAACATTCACTCCTTGCTAAGGTGATGTCTTAAACAATATTCACAACAAACAAATTAATTACTGAGGGAAAGGGAGCAGAGTCAATGCAACTTACTTCATATTTAGAATGTAACAGCAAGCCTTTTCAAGGGTTTGTATCAATATAATTTCAGACTGTCTTCTCACTCCGTTTCCTTATCTCACGAAGATGAAAAATGACACTGTTCTTCCTGATACACTTAACAGACATTACTGTTGAAGGGACAGGTTCTGTATCATATTATGGGACAAATACAGAAAGGGATATAAACATATACAACAAAATATTTGAGCCAGCTCAGACCCATCTTTGAAACGGAAACAGAAACAGCTGTTATAATTTGCTAGCTGTGAGCCTATTATTAATTATTTGGTTTATTTCTTGCTTTAGCTTTCCAGCGCAAGTAGCTTTCAAAACACAAGCTGATCATTCAACTGAGACCTTATCATATTGATGTGTCTATATCAAAATAAATAATTTCTGTGTGGGTATTTGTAGCTAGTCTTTGGGGCTAAAAAAGCCCAAGGGCCTGCTCTACCTGATTTTTCAGGATAAAACAGGAAGCTCACAGTGTTGTTTTGTTTGTCTTCATCCAAGGGAAACTGTGAGACAGATCACACAGATGTTCGGAGATTTAAATTTGTTTTTACATTTTTTTAAATCCTGTTTTGTCATTTCTCCAGACTGTGACCTTGAAGCAATCCCATTTAAACCCTCGAAAATGCAAATAGATAAGGTTTAGTTGGTTATTTGTTAGATTTTCTCTAAATACGCAACAAAAATTTGACTTTCTTTTGCAGTAAGGCCTATATCATAAAAACACACTTAAATTCAAGCATATGAACAACTGAGTGAAACACCATTCATCTGCATAAAGGGTGGTATGTACATACCTGTTTTCAGCATCAGAGCCTAACTCTGCTATTTAAAGCTGGAATGATATCCACTGACCTCTATTTTCACAAAGGTTTATTATTTAAGAGATTTTTCTAGTAGGCATTTTGTGCCTTCAGCTTATCTTAGATCTAGTAGACCCTGAAATTTCCAAATTCTATATTATTCTGAAGTTCTTTGATTCATTTTACAACTTCATTACCCTACCATGTGAAGGTTTTAACCTTTCCCTAGAGCAAAAAATTTGCATTCTTAAGCACATTTTGTCCCAAAGCATTTTGTGAAATGACATACATGATGAGCCAGATTGCTTCTCCCACGGTCTCTTGCACAGCATCCAGAAAATAAAATTTTGAGCTCCTGTATTCCTATACACGCTCAATGGGATATGAAAGAATTCGGCAGTTCACATATCATGCAAGAGCAAATTACGCATGGGACTACGGGATTGTAACTCGTTTTCTGTTAGCACCATCTGGAGTAGTGTATGCTCCAAGTCACATGATCAGGGAGATGCTGTGATGCCACACTTTCCCCTGTTTTCAAATACTGTTACTTCTAGACCCAGTATCCTGGTCTTTATATATAGGATAAAAGCATTACAACCGTGCTTCCATTTCTAAACCCAATAAGCTTCCACATTCACATGCATTAATGTATGGTTTTCCACATTCATTTATATAAATACTTGCTGGTATGGAACTGTTTTGCATCTTTTCTTCTGAGTGTTGTATGTGAAACTTTTAAATAGTTTAACAATCTTTCATATCACTATTGTTAAATTGCATGGGGATTCTATTTGTTTATTTCAGATTTTAAAAATAGAAGATTTTGCATAAAAAGGTTTTATTATTTTATTTTATATCACCCTAGACTATAGTTTTTCACCATATGAGAATGAATAGATGTGTGAAATGAGACCATTAATCAGGTATTTATAGGTATTTCCTCATCCTACATATGCCTAAAAACAAATCAAAGCAAAGCAAACCAAACCAAACCATACCAAAATAAAACAAAATCAAACCAAAATAAAACAAAACCAAACCCTGTTGCTGATTCTCTCTTGTTTTGAAAAAAATATTCCTTTCATAGTCTACTCTGATCTGTACTTTTCCCTCTAACTCTTAAACCACCACATCACCACCTGTGGTTAGATCCTAAGTAATGACTACTATGCCCAGCAAAATGTTTTTTTCCTCTTTTGAACACTTTTAATCATGCTATCTATATAATCTTTAACATAGCAGTGAAACAATCTTAAAAGAAGACTTTGCTTGGATCAGAAAAGCTCTGCTAAGGAAAAACAAATTAATTGATAAATTTAATCTACTAGAGAACTTGAATTATAAAGACAACAATAGCCTTAGTCCTACTTACAGAATTAGTCTTCAATACTTATAACTTCAAAAGAGAAATGTTAAGTGCATATTTGACAAATTAGCTTCTGGCTATGATTCATTTATTTTAATGACTGGACACTCACTTTGGCAGAGCAGCCCCATCGTGGCTACAAGTAAAGCAACATATTTACTTTAAAAACAGGAATTATTTTCCAGTCAGACATCAACTGCTCAGAGCTACTGTTGATATATATTTGGAAATGCTTTTAGATATACTCTATAATGCTGTGATAAAGTTCAGGTTACTTTTAATATATATTATATATATGTGTATATATTTTAATGTACTTACATATACCTATATATCTATATATCATCTATACATCATCTATATATCTATATATCGATATATTGATATATCGATATATCTATATATCTATATAACTATATATCTATACGTTGGAGAACAAGTGGTTGATGAGAAACTACAAAACTGATAAAATGTCAGATATATTTAAGAGTTTTCTGAGTTCCCAGGGTCTGGAACGGTCACTCTGCAGTAAAGAGCTTGGTAACTCTTGAAACTTGAGATTTAGGTTTGGGGGCTAACCCCAGCAGATCTAAAGGTCCTGCCTGGATCACACTTTCCAATGGGTTTAAAGCTCAGGCACCTGGAAGTCCTGACATGGCTACCTATTCCAAAGCTGTGAACATTGGACCTTCTGCAAGATCTGCCCTGGAATAATTGACTCTGGTCAGTCCCAAAGTTGTAGGCTTATTCTAATGCTTCTGCACTATAATCTCTGGTTTTGCAGTAAATAATTCAGAATTCCTGAGTTTTTCAGTGCTTTCAGGCTCTTACCTCTGTAGTGCAGAGGCTAGAAATCCTGGCTCTCTTGCTCTTGTGTAGCTGCACTATTTCACTACACAAATCTGAGTCACTAAAATATTATAAAGCCCGAACTACCTCAGAAAAAAAAAAAAAAAAAGATTTTGCTTTTAATAAATAAGTATGTTCTAGTCAAATGGTTTAACTGGAAGTTTGATATCCATATTTACTCTGAGTTTGTCAACTAATGCAATGCAAATGAAAGTAATTTGTGTTTTTAAGAAACCATTAGTGCTTCCTAGTAATAAGTTCTCCAGTTAAGTAGCAAATACAGATATAAATGAGAGAACTACAAGTTAAGACAGAAAATTGCCTTTGCAATAATCAAAAAACCTGTTTTAATAAGGCCAAATTTCTCTATTTTGATATGAAAAGTATATGAAAATTGCATACTTATTATTGACTGTGACTGAATTAAAAACATTAATTCAAAGTATTGACATCAATGTTAGTGTTGCATAAGAACAGAAGTGAAAGAGTAAGACTGCAGATAAATTACAAGAAAACTGCGAGGAACCAAAATGTTGCTTTACAACCATATGTGAGTAAAATCAATAATACACCACAAATGTTTTCATGTCATTAATTTTTTTTTGTGACAAAATATTAAAAAAAAATATAATCCTATCAGCTTTACTAAGTTTATGAAAAGTGAAAATTAAGGATTGCTGGAAAGCCCAGGACCAATTTACATTGCTTAACGAGAGGTGGTACAAAAGTGAGTAATTAATAAAAAAAATAATAATAATAACATAAATTAAATTAAAATTAATACATGTATAAAAAAGTACATGAATCAATAAGTTACAGTCAATATTAATTTGGACTTAGAAAAGAAATTTAGATAAAAATCCTTATACATTCGAAGTAGAATTCTAAACATACTAGTTAATTTTGTTGATGGATCCCAACTAAAAAAATTAAACCACAGTTCATCAACAATTTATGATTTTACACTTCAGGAGAGCTTAATAATGAAATATCTGAAGTTTAAACAATAAATTTGGAAACATTGTCAACACTGTATTCCAACAGTTCTATTTTTACCTGGTAACTAAGCGTTTTCTTACTTTCCCTCTCTCCCCGGACCCTTCATTCTCTTAGGGAAACTGTAATACAGAAGTTTATGAAATTTTCTTGTGACAGTAAAGTTTGACTGTGTTTACCAGCATTTATTAATGACAGTTTCAGCTTTCTCAGAAGTCTAATCACAAATAGCTGGAATATACCATAAGAAACAAATTTACTGGGTAATGTTAGCTGAACCTAAATTTCATCTGCAGTGACTAACCAAACAAATCCATTCCAGAGGCTGGATACTTCATATTAGCAGACTGGTTGTTGGTGCCTTGGATCTGACCAAAGACTACTGCCACATATCCCAAGATGCGAAGCCTGTGATGTTCTTATGGTGGGTTGATTTAAGTAACCAAACTCTTAGGCTCAGTCTCTGATTTCTGAGGTTTGCAAATTTTGCTGACTTGACTTTGCATAAACTCCCTTCTAGCTTCTCATTTCCAACCTACTCCCACCCTGGTATTGAAACAAAATCCAAGGTACGGCTTATTTGAGCACTATAGCATTTGATCCAGCCTGATTTAAGTGAGGCAATTCTTCGCTTTGTGTGGATTAGCATATATCTAAAACTGTATTCAGTTCCTTCGAATTAAGAATGTATTTAAAATAGTATTTATATTTTAGATGTGGAATGTAAGCCACATGTCAGGATAGTCAGGATTCTGGGTCCTAGCTAAACCCTTCTCTGGTTGACCTATGAAGGATTTCTGTTTCATGATTAATCGTAAGTGTATTCAGCTTCCCTACAAGGATTATCCCTTTCCTATACAGGATACACTTTGTGTAAGAACGGATCAGCTAAACCTTGCACTTTGGGCCTTTATCCCCCCCCCCCCCAAGAAGATGATGATGGAAGCTTTTCATAACTTGCTTTGACTGGTAGCCTGTTTCATTTAATCCACAATTAAGATGTTACCACAGGCTCTTTAGACTAGACATAAGCACAGACACAACCAGTCTCAAACCGGCTTGCTTGCCTTGAGACAGAAGTGAAGTAGAGGGAAGCACCTATATCACATATATCTAAAAAATATTAAGTCCATGCAATTTTCAAATTATTTAGAAAATAGGAGAGAGCTTCCAAAAATTTAAAAATCTTATTTGATTCTCTTCAAATATTCAATTCATAAAAGAAACTCTTAACTGGTCAAATTGAATAACTGGTCAAATTGTGAATGTTTAGAAAATTTACTTAATTGTGAGCACAGAATATTATTAACTGCAATGTTTTTAACCATGACTACAATGATCAAAATTAGATGACTTTCAATATAACAGATATTAAAAGGTTGTGAAATACATTGTTCACAGTAATTACTGAACATGAATGGTTTGGGTTTTTTTGAAAAAAGATTCGTCATGTTATGAAAGCGTATTATAATGATATAAAACATTAAAATAAATTAACTACAGTTAATACAAAGAATCTGTGTTGAATTTACCAAGCTTCTTTACCAAGCATCTTTAACAGCTATATTTTAAATTAATGCATGAAACTAGAAATCTTTGCAGCAGTTCTTTAATCGCTTTTTTTGGGGTACGCAATAATTGTAACACCAATTATATTAGGAAGCAATGAAAAACTGTTTGACAAATTTGTGGAGATCTCGTTTGTTGGAAGTCAGTATTCTAATGCAAATGAGGGTGGGCATAACATGAACTTTAATAAAGAGATCATAGTCTTTGTGGAAAGCAAGCATATTCACTTTGAGCAGAATTCCATGATGGAATTTGTATGCAATAAAACCAGTCAGATAATTAGGTGACAGCTGAAATCCTGATGCTTGTGATGCAGAACTCATGACACTCTGCATGATGGCTTCTGGGTAGATTACCCATGGAGCCACACTTTTGAAATATATAGAAAGCACTCATGTTTTGTGTATCTGCATTTGCAGCTTAGTCTATCATTCATAGTACTGTCAGCTTCCCAATGAAACAGATTTTCCTCTTTTCAGAGACCCATAGATCAATGAATATGTATCTGAATCAGAGCAGTCATTATTGATAATAGTTTATGTGGTTTAAGAAGAACAGGAAGAAACTGAATATTCATTTTTCTATCAAGATGTAATTAGAAATCCATTTCTTCTTTCCCTTCTGTTCATCGGTGTGATCAGAAACAAACATAGTATTTTAGCTGGTAACATACTTCCGATTTATATAATAACATTACAAGAATTGATGTCTTAGTTTCTCCACCTTCTGCACTGCAGAAGTTTTTATTGATCTATCAGTTGTGTTGCCTTTTTTAACTCATTTCTGTTGCAGCTCATTTAGAATCCAGACATACACAAGTAGGTCATACTATTCCCTCCAACATGCACCACTTTGCCTTCAATGAAAATTATTTCATCCAGTATTATGCTGCCTATTCACCAAAGTCCTTTTGAAGTTCTTCACAATATCCTTGAGACCTGATTAACCCAAATATGCTTAGCTGCTGTTGTTGCTAATTAAACAACCTCATTCTTCACCTTTGCTAAGTTAGTAGGAAGGGTATTCAACAATGTAAACATCCTACATAAGTTTGTACTTACCACTTTTTTTTTACTTTATTTACTTTACCACTTTGTTTACTTTATTTGCCAGTTATTTACTTGAAAGTTATTAACTTAACTTGCACTCTTATGCAAGACAAGGGATGTCTGTTCTGACATTTCAGTGAGAGTGTTTCAGAATTCCATCTTTTATTTTCTCTCTGGCTTCATACAGCTAAAAAATACAGTATATTGTAGCCTTGGAAGAAATAAACAGACAAGAACAGGAGGATAGCTGGTACTTGATGACAAAAGTATAACCTGGAAGATAAAGTTTTATTTTTGTAACCATTTTTATAAGAAGAATTAAAAAATGTAGAGATGATCATAAGTCCACCCTGATAACAGTGAACAGAAGAAACAGAAATACTTACATGTGACATGCCTAGAGGGAAAAAAAAAAAAAAAAGAAAAAAAATCATCTGGATGAACAACTGTGAATTAGGAAATTAGTCAGTTTAAGACAAGCTCTCATAGCTGCCATGGTGGTTTTTATTTCTAAACTATCCTTTGTCATATCTAACAATTTTGCGTCATCTAAACTAAAATGAAGAAAAAAATACTTTTGCTCAGTCTAACCTTTCATCTTATTTCTCAGCAAGAAAACATCAGTACTGACGCTAATAAAAACTTAACATTTTTTCATGACATAATAAAACTCTGCAGAAAATAAATATTTGAGTTGAAATTTCTAAAGACTGCACAGAACAATCAGTGGCTTTGCAATGAATAGTATACAGCAGAACTGACAAAAAATTAAGGCTTATTTGTGTCTATGAATGGTATGCCAAGTACTCCACTTAGTCCATTGCTATTAAAGATTGACCAGGCAGGATCTTAGCAAGTAGGGTTTTGAAAGGACATTAAAGAGA
>VXBH01006440.1:98141-118148 GCA_013400035.1 Rynchops niger
AAAAAAAAAATTAGAAATATACTTTTTTAATTATACAACAGTAAATGTATCATCTAAGTATAATATTAATGCCGTAAGGATTTGAGGTCTGATGTCATATGATCATAATGGAAGAGAAATCCTTAATGAAATTTTTTGAACTTAAAATGACTCATATGCGCAGATGCAAAATTTGGAATTAAATATATAAACAAAAACCTGAATGCCCATAAATTCAAACTTAGTTTCTTGTGGGCTTCCATGCGTAACTGTAGGGTTAAGTAGCTTTTAAAATAAACTGAAAAGATTGTAACTCACCTTCCAGCTTATTTTTGTTTTTTGGCATATCCCTGCTGTTGTATTCATCTTTCCATTACTTTTTTTCTGACAAACTGGAGGTCATATTCAACATTTTTTTTGACCTAATACTTATGCCAGTGTCCATTGTGTGATAATAAGAGTAATTAGGCTTTTGCAATGTGAACAGAGAGGTCTCCAGCAGAAACGGGGTCAAACTGAACACAAAGATACGTGTTCAACTGAAGAGACGTACTCTGTTGATCAAAACTTAAAACAGTACAAACAAATGCTTTTCTCAAGGAGCTTGGGTTTGGGTTTTTGTTGTTGTTGTTTGGTTGTCTGATTGTTTTTTTTTTTTTTTTTTTTTTTGGTTTTACTTTACTTTGGGTAATNTTTTTTTTGTGGGATTCACTTGACTTTGGGTAATACAAATTGCTTTCTGAGAAGTGTCTGAAACATCAGAATTATAAGTGGGGATCACAGTGATTTGGTCAGACGCAGACATCTAAATCATTGATGCCCACATTAGGGCATATGTAGCCCACATTTTTGTTCTTCAGTTTAATTACCTCACCTCGTCCAACTTTAGACTCCTTGTCTCTTGACCTCATCTTACAAATTTATGTGTTCATCTCTCTTTTCACACTCATCTCTGCTTGAGCGTTATCCTTCCACTTTGACCTGATTCAACATCCATTTAAATTCACACAAAGGATTCAGGATGGTTCTAGCAAGCTTTGGGGCTCGGTGGTAAAACATAAAGAGTTTACTTTCTACTACAGAAAGGCACAGTATTCCTATCTATAATTTCTCCTAAACTGAGCTGATTGGAAAATTCACATCAAAACTTTGTTTCACTTGAACAATCCGGCTTGTCATCCTGCAAAGTTTTCAAGTGGAATTTATTTGCTTTGCTGAGATTTTGTTGTATCTGAGATAAATTTCCATGGGAATCCATAGATTTCTTTTTATTTCCATAGTTTTCTTGTAAGAATGGTTTTCATTCCTTAAGACTAGCATGTCAATGTTTGCAGTGTTTGAAGCACTGGTACAGATCTGCTTGGATGTTTGCCCTTAAAATAAGTATTAACGTTTTCATGTCACACTGAATTAGGGTAGAACATGCCGAGCTTCTGGTACACAGGCCATTTCTGAAACTAAAATATGATGAAAAGATGTAATTCCTGCTTTATTGAAACTTGCCTCCTGGTAAGCTGTACTCTGAACTGCCAGGCTCCAGGGTCATAGGTCAGCTACGTCCAGTCAGAAAACCCTCCCTGAAATGCAAGAACCCACATGGACTGTACTGTGGAACAGCTACTGGCTTTTCAAGAAGTATTAGCTGTTTTTTCTATAAGGTATAATGCACTTTAACATTGGGCGTTAAAGTTCAAATATCTAATTTTCAATGCTAAAAGCTGTAGTTGGATGGCTAATTTCTGACAGTCAGCCCTGCTTAGTTTTAAGTCTTCAATAGGGATGATACATTTATTACAGCCTACCTGGTACAAGGCACTAGTACTCTAGAGTTACCCAATGTGCTAGTTCAGCTGTCTGAAGCTCTGTCAGTTCCACTTTCGAGCTTCTTTAGAATACATCCATTCTAAATTGTAGTCAGGGCATGTTACTCTGGCACACTCATTAACCACCTGTAACATGCTCTACCTATGCCTCATCCTTTTCATAAACTGCAAAAACAGTTCTAAACCATTCACAAGCCCAAAAAGGTTACCAAAACTGCAGTGAGTCTGTTACCCACTTTCTCACTGTATTGCAAAAGAATCTTGTCTGTTTTGACAAACTTATCTGCTGGGTAGAGGTCATGAAAGAAGATTTTACTACTCAACTTCTAAAAATTTGTTCCCATCTCTCCTTAGGTGATACTGTAAAATCTTACGCTTCTTTAAACATTTTCTAACAGAGAAATAATTACTATCCATAACACAGTAGTAATATTATAATAGCCATTGTGACATAGGGCCCTGTTTTACTGGAAGAAGTTAATGAGCCCTAGTCACTACTATTATTTTATTCTGTAATCAAGGCAGCATAAAGGTACAAAACAAAACAAGACAAGGAATATGGAAAAAAAAATTTAGAAGTGAGACCACTGAATTCATACTAAATAGCAATGTTTCAGTCCAGTCAGCTGAGATTTGCTGATAATTGCACCAGGGATGGCAATCGTATTAACACTTAACTTAAGAAAGTGTATGTTAGCTAATTCTTGTGTGCTCATGAAGAGCGTGGTTCTGATTTTAGGTCTCCAAGATCTTTAAAAGACTCTGAAATAAAAGTGACCATTTGAGAGTAACAGTGTGAAAGTCTAAGCATATAAATAAAATAAGAAAAAGAAAAAACAAAACCAAACAAACTGTAAGGACATATATAATCTTACAGTAATATATTTTTCTCACTTTTCTTCTGTATCAGTTACTCCCAATTCTCACAACCCAAATTCAAAGGAATTTTTATCTCTTTATATTTCTTCAATATTTAGTGCATTAGTCATTACTGCAGGACCAAGTTCATTGCAATATTTTCAAGCAAAGAAAGTTGAAACATAGATCCTCAAGCTGGGGAAATACCAAATGCTCAGATGGCTGGAGAATGGAATGCAATATCAAGAGAAATATTACTTGAAGACTACCTACTGTTTGTATTCTTTTCCAAAGAGTCTTCAGCATGTACTGGAAATAAAAAAACTACTATGTTAAATGGACTTTTTTTCCAACACACTGTATTCTCATTTTGACTTTTTTTGAGGTTTTTTTTTGGTTTTTTTTTTTTTTTTTTGATAGGCAAGGTATAACTTCACTGAAGCTATCACTTCAGTGTCATCCATCACCTGCAGCAATTTAATACAGATCCTAAAATTGCAGAAAAATTTCACTTCATGCTCTTTATTGTGTAAATGAAAATTTCTTTACACACTGTATTATTTTTTACATACTCTTGATCTATTTACTATTCCATAGGTTAAATAAAAGTTTACATGAAAAGAAGAAGCAATATCAAAATGCACTTTCATCAGACAAAATGTTTGAAGTTATCCAAATGTTTGTACTGTTAAAATGTACACTTTTTTTAGCACTGCTGTTCTAAGGAAATTTCTGGGGTTTTCGGGTTTTGTTCTAATTCTAACTAGATTTATTATCAATAAATAACCTGGTGTGGAGGCTTGTATTAGGCAACAAACTGTAAACATCAATGGAAATTACTTCTTTATTCCTTCATTCCACTTACCATCATATTCTGAAGGCAGTAGCAGAGATATCTTGGGCAGTCCAGAAGGAATAGGAAAGTGTACTTTGATAGTAATATAACTTTTCAAAATATGTATGCTGCTCTTTTCAATTTGACTACATTTGAATTAATTTGTAGACTATGTCCCCAATGAGTACCTTAGCCGTCATTCTGACTTTCCATGAAAACTCATTTTTCCAGTGATATTTTTATCTTCAATATTGTATTTGGTTCACTTCTCTTTCAATTTAATTCAGCTTGTAGTGAAGAGACACTATAGATGTCAATGCAAATGAGAATCTGTTTCTTTTTTTTTTTTTTTTATCCTGCTATCCTATGAACAGAACTTGATTCTGTTTCCTTATGTGCAATTCTGATGCTCTAGTGTGTCTGAAATGGCATTTGACACCTATTCATTTAGCTAACTGAATTGTTCTCCTGACTCTTCACTGATTCACACCTTTCACCTTGTAAACTTCTAAAGACATGGTCATATGTATATGCAGAGACCAAAAAAAAAACCCAAAACCAAAAACAATACCCCACAAACTCCCTTAGTTTAAGTCTGTTGAAAAATCAATCAACCAAGAGATACAAGTCTAAAATATTTCCTTACTGATTCACTGAACAGTTTTTTTTCTCCTGAATCTTTGTAACAAAAAGTATGGTGTATTACACTTTAAGAGTATAAAATGTTTTTTTAAAAAAATAAATAACCAAACTAAAAATTCTGTCAGCCTTTTACACAATGACTGAATTTACACTGTGGGTGAGATCTCTGGAAATGATGCCATGAGAGTTGGGTTCCAAGAGGAGATTTCTGGGCACATCCTGCACCTAGAGGAAGTCTGGTTCCTGGAGCTCCCCTCATTTCTCATCCTCTGGTCATCCTCAAGGTACCAAAATGCACTACCACTCCCTCTCTGCTGATACACTTTGGTTTCCTCTGGAAAGGTAGGTAGTGATTAGAGATGGTGTCAGTGGAAGTCTTCATCTCTCATGGAATCAGGATGTGGTCTTAAGCAATCAGGAACGTGGATTATATCATAGATCAGTCCCATAATATAGAGTCAGACAATAAATTGTGCTTTGGTTGTATATCCTATCCTTAAAAATGTACAGAGAACAAGGACTTTTTTGATGTGAGTCACAAAGCTATTGCTTGACCAACTTTAAGCAAACTATAACTGCTTCTCACAAAGTGAGATTAAATATAAAGCAACATCAAAACTACAACAATACATTTAAATTTTAAACAAATCTAAAACTGTTATCATAATTTTTCTTCTATCTCCTTATGAGTGACCATCAGAGGTCCATGTGATTCCCACTCCTTAAAATCAAAATGGTATGCAATTCCAGACATGCCAAATAACTGTATGGCAGTAAACACCACTCAAATATCATGATTCTCCAAAGTCCTGACATCTGCTAGCTGGACTATGTTTATAAAACAGAACATCTGATATATTAGTTTTATAAGCACTCCATGTACAAATGGGGTAATGATAAATCAGACAAAGAATTCTCCGCCTGCCATAGAACACTACTATCCTATGGGGAATCACATCATAGAGAAGCAAATATACCAGAGGTCTATTTCATAGCTTCATATCTATAATTTCCTATGCTATACCAGATTAAGAGAGTGGAAGAAAGGCAGACAATTTTTAAAAAGAAATGACTGAAACCAGAGAAAGCTGAGAGAAAAGAACTTGGGTTTAAATTGGAACTACAGGGTAAAAATACAGAAAGAAATTTCAGGAATGACAAAAAGGGAAGAATTAATTGACCAGTATACATATATGTAGAAATTAGAAAAACATATGAACGATATTTAAATGAATAGAATATGTTATCAATATATAACAAGGACTAAGAAATTCTGTACTATCACAATAATTTTCATTGTGCTGAGCACTCTCTACCAGGTGCAGATGACACTCTTTATACTGTAGCGGCAGGATAAGGGCTATAAATTGAAACATAAAAGTTCAGTCTGCCAAGCATAAGTTATTCTGGAGTAGGGCAATTGGAGGATTTTTGTGTGAAATGATATAGGTTGGTTTTTCTAGCCACTGCAGAACAAGTGTATTGATTTTCTTGACACCTGTTACCTCCCCACAAATTACCCATGTCTTTGCAGTTTTCTGTTCTTTGGGTCCATGGATTGACTTGTGAGTGGAAACCAGCGATGTGTGATGTTAGTATTAGAGATTTCACATCTTGGCATTAGAAGAAGAAGATATGCTGTTTGATGTACCTGCAATATGACCCATGTCTGGTGACCCATGGTTCTGCAACTTTAATGGACTTGAATATGACTACATATCCCAGATGAGAAGCAGACTACATCTATCCATGCAGAGCACCGTGCCCTTTTCTTTAGGCTGCTTCTGACACTCCCCCTAGCTCATATAGATCTAGCTTATGTACACTACAAAAGAAGCACATTGCATAACGTGGCTAGCACTTGTGTCATGTGAATAGGTAAAAGACTGAGTTAAGAATAGAATTACAATATAAGTAGAACTATACGGATTTACTAGAGGAATTCAGGGCACCTAGAACCACACACCATCCATACTCTGCTCACAGGACTAGCACAATAGTACAAATGCCACAGCCTCTTTCCAGCTCCTTAAAGGCACAAATCACGTTCATGAGCAGTGGTAAGAAAAAGAAGTTGTGCTGCCACATAGTAGCTGAAGAACATGCATATCTCCAGCTTAAATCCTGCTCCCTTCCTTGCCCTGTTAGACCTTCTCACACCGGAGTTGTGCCAACTGTAGTTCAATGCCGTTAACTTGATCTCAAAAGAAAGACAAGTAAACTAGGTAAAGTAAATCACCACAAGGAGTTGAGGGTGTTGGAAGTGAAGGTCAGCTCCTCTTTAGAGACCAAATATGCTAATCTCTTCAGTGAAAAAACAATGAAAAGATGTTGCAGAGGTGATTCCAAATGTGTTTGGGGAAAGAGTTGCCTATGGAAAGCTATGTTAAATACTCAGCAAATGGTGAAGATCAATAGCAAAAGGAGCCATGTTAGTTCTGCCTGCCTGGTTACTGTTCTCATATCAGTGCATCCTGTTCCTTCTGGGGGTACACATTGCAGGGCTTAAAGGTTGGGGGAAGAATGAGAGTAGGAATGAATCATGAAATAAAAATGAAGTGAGAGTAAAGTTGGTAATGTGAAAAGAAGAGGAGAATAGAAAATAAAAAAAAAAAAAAAAGAGGGGTAAAAAGAGGAGGAGGAGAACGAAAACCAACAAACAAACAGAACAAGAAAATAAAACTGTAAAGCGTTAGTTTTATTCCTGTGAGCTGAGGGAGAAGAGAGGTACTGACACCTCTCAGAGGTGCTGAGAATTATAACTGTCAGTGTTTGTGGATCAAGAATACCACCATTCTAGAATCCAATCAGTCTCAAGTCTTTAATTAATGGCCTTCATTGTATACATCTGTTCATGAAATTTCTTGGCCTGTCAAAACTGGATCTAAGGAATTAAATTATTGCTTATTCAGCGCTGACTTCTCAACCCTTCTACAATATACAGTAAGGACTTTGTAAATATTATTAGACTGAAAGGTAAAAAAAGAATAATGATCTCCTTTTTAGAAGATTTTGTATAATAAAGCACTTCAGCGTGCCAATGTATAACCCTAAATGTACTTAAAAGCCATACAATAAAGTCCTGGAAGACAAAATAAAAAGCTTGCTCGCTCCTTCCTTCCTTCCTTCCTTCCTTCCTTCCTTCCTTCCTTCCTTCCTTCCTTCCTTCCTTTCCTTCTCTTTCCCTTTTCCCCCTTCCTCCTTTCTCTCTTCCTTTTCTTCCTACCTTCTTTCCTTGTAGTAAAAAGTAAAACTATTTAAAAAACATGCTTCTCTAGAAGAACATAAATCAATGTGGTCCCATAAATTAACCATGCTCTGTGTAAATAGGCACACACATAAATGCATATGCAAGGACATATTCTCTATCACAAAGCATTTAAATTCAAGCAAAGATTATAGAAAAAATAGGGTGATAGTGCAGTAGTAGCAAGTTAAGTCATAATATACGATGGAAGGAAAAGGTGAGTGAATAAGCCAGTAATTTGCCACATGGAATTAATTTCCTTTATTACTACTTTTTTTTTCCCCTCCAAGAAAATACTTTTTCAAATTCAGACAAATTTATTGATGAAAGAATTAAAACTATTCCTTCCTATATAAGCAAGATTCTAGAGCCAGAAAGGATCTGAAGATGCCTTTAGGAACCCAGTTTACATTAAATTAATCCAAGTACAATAGATGGAAAAGATTCTTTAAGAACATTTTAAATCAGGTAGCGAATATAAAAATAAGATTCAATATATCCAATTATACATGTCTAAAGAGTGGGTCTTGGGTAGAAAGAATCAGCAGGACTTAGACATGGTTCAGGTATGAAAATTCAGAGAGAAGGCTGAACTGAAGATATATAAATACATTACATAACTTAGTGAGAGGTAGATAAAATTAATCTCATGTTAAACTAGATAAACTAAATATCTCCCTTCATTGTGAACGGTCAAATTAATATTGTAACCTATGATAATCTCATGAGATCTCATGAGATCCCTTTTTGTTTCTGTGAGCATCCATCTAAAATCTTTTCAATACACTGTCCAATTACAAATATTTAAGGGAGAGGTAGAAATCTCAGTATTCCACTAAATTACATTTGGTGTAATTCCCAGCTGGACTGGGAAAACCTGAATATGTTCCCACTGACAAAAAGGCAGAAGAGAGAACACAATAATCTGCTCTGTTTGGCAGCTAAATTCTTGCCAACCTTTGCATCTGTACTAATTTGTACCAACCAGCATTAGGTCTGAACTATTTATATCAGTATTTTGCACAGCCAGCAGCAGTAATGATATTGTAATTATGATACCACAAAAAGTATCACATTAAAACCAAGTGTTTAATGTTCTGAAACTTTTGTACCAGCACTAGTATGACTAGTATGGAGATGCAGACAAATATAGAGCATAATGGGTTTCTCAAACTATATCTATCCTACTAAACGAAAGAGAGTAAAAGTAATAAGTACACTGCACTCTCATCATTCCTGTTACTTAATTGTTCACTTGCTCCCTACATGAGTGCTTCAACTGCCTTTCTCCAAAACAACGTGTAGGCTTCATTCAGTGGATACTTTGCTCAAGGGACCACCACCTGTATTGATAAGACAACACTACTTTAAGCTTTCTTGAATGTATACTTTTCTCCATCATCTCCACACTTCTCATGTGCTCTCATGTCACAGTGAGATGCAAGCAGTGCATACCTTCAAGTTCATGTTAAAAAATAAAAATAAAAACACACAGTCTGGTGTGTTGCCACACCATGACACCAATACGCCTAACACTGAAGTGAGGAAAGTACACAAAATGATATTGTATTATACAGCTACAGGGGCACTACACGGTCTCATAGAGATCCAGAGCTAGGTGCCGTGCCATATGGATACAGTAATTCTTCTCAAGAAGGAGCTGAAAGCTCTGTGGTTGAATTCCAGTGGTCATTGCTACTTGATCTGTTGGCCGAGGATTGGTTCTTTGAACTTGAAGCAGTCTATATATGAACTCATTCTCCTCTCTTACCACACTCTCTCTTGCTGAGGAGGATAGAGAGTATGCAAGGAAGAAAGAAGACAGAAATCAATTCCTGGGATCTTTATTCTGTTGTAAAAGGTACTGCAAAAGGTGACAGGGAAAAGGCAGATATCTGTTCCTTCTCTGCCACCTTATAGTAAGCTATCCAGAAAACCTCTGATTTTATTCAGTAATCGTACCACTAATTATAGATTTTAGTCTCCTCATATATATATAGTAACTTGGATTTAGTTCAGAAGTTTCTCAAGGACAATGAGGAGCTCTGCCAACTGGGGAGCTGAAAGGAGGCAGAAGCTGAAGTAAAATTTTCCTCCTGATTTTCCATGCCATGCTATTGGGGAAAGGATGATGGCTATTAGGCAGGGTCCTAAGGTCCCTGTGTTTTGGTGAATGCTGAACGTAAATCCATTGTAATCTTTAAATAGTTTTAAATGTTTTGTTTTGTTTTGTTTTTATGAAATAATTTGTTCTATTATTCCATAATTTAAGAAAGGAAGTATTTATTTCAAAGTTAACCCTTGATTTATTTTTGTTAGATGTGTTTTTGAACAAGATATCAAAGGGACAGCCACTCTTCCTTCTCCCTCTTCCCTTTTGCCCATAAAGAAGATAATAGAAAGATAACTAAAAAACCCAAAGAAAAAATATTTCTGAGATGTGGTTGAAGATATGAAGCTGAGAAACAGTTTCTGAAAAACATAGAAAAGACAGAGTAAGTTAGACAAGGACAATTGTGCTAACTATATTTAATATTATGCACAAATGAAGCAAGATGACAAGAAGCCATTCTTTCTAGAATAAATACTGAAGTCCTGACTAAGATGTTCTGTTTTCTCACTTGCAAAGCCTCACTTGCTCTCCTGCTTGTATTATTTAGAATAAAAAGTGTGATGGTAGCATGTGATATTATGCTACTGGCATGCCTAATAGTATTAGAACTAGATTCTAGTTCAGCAACTGACAGCAATGAGAAACTAACCACAAGAACTTCAGACCAGCTGAATTTGTATTCATGTTTGCTGTTGTTCATGAGAACCATGACAATATATTTCCCCCTTCTCACCATTTGCAAAGTTTCAGGTGAACCTCTTCAAGCCTATGCTAGTGGAGTTCCTTTAACAGCTTAACAGTCAGTGGCCTGAGACCTGTGGTCCTTTTCATTTTCTCTATTGCCTCCTATTCATTAGGATTTGGGTACCCAGGTGTTCTTTGGGTTTTGGTGTGTTTTTTTTTTTTTTTTTTGGGGGGTGTGTGTGTGTGTGCGCGCGCTTTTGGTTTTGGTTGTTTTACTGTTGTTTGTTTGTTTGTTTGTTTACTTTCCCTACATTATATTTCTTTTTTATCTTGACTAGACATTAACCAGATATTCTAGCAAATCTGATTTCTTTATGTTCCAGGTGTCTACATACCCTTCACATTCCACAAATGATTATAGAAATTCTTACTGAAGGAAACCAAACTGGAATTCATCTTGCATTACTTTAGATGTCTTCAAATTTGCCTACACTGAAGCTACTCAGCCTAGAGTTGATTTACGGTTAATAAAGAGTAATATATACTTCCTAAGAAAAATTTATTTTATTTATTTTAAAAATCTAGCTTAGTATAAGCTATTCATTAGCAATTCCACCTAAACGTAGTGTTGATCCTCTAAGTCATATAGGCTAGAATTAAGCCAGGATGAGTAGATATCTTCCTCTGTTCCCCTGATGTCTGGGAGAAGCACCTAAATTATTCATTCTTCTAGAGAAAGATGAAGAAATGTTTACAAATGAACCATAGTCATATGATTCCATAGAGACTCTTTTAATAGGGAAAGCATTTTAATTTTATTCCTGTCTTGGCTTTCTGCCTAGTATTAACACAGTCCATTATTGAATGGAAACATACTTGGTATAACTTAGTTCAAACAAACATAAGATTACATTTGTAATACTAATAATCCTTTACTTGAGTTTTGGTTGTTTGGTTTTTTTTTGCTTACAGGTCAAAGCTTATTTTATTTTTGTATTTAGCATGAGGGAAAAAAGCCCACCCACCCCCCTCCAAACTTTTCCATGCTCTAAACACCTTTGTCTTAGATTTTTTTTTTAAAAAGGTCAGGTCTGGGAGTGGTTGTGGTGATGTGTGAATGTCTAGGCAGATCCACAGTTTTCTTCTGCACAAAATAATGCAGTTGATAAATTCAGAATATCTCGATTTCTCCAATGTCCCTCCCAAACAACTGCCCTGCCAAATCGCTATTTCTATCCTCTCAAAATATTATCATTCTGTGAATCTGCACAAATTTCTCTATTGATTGAGATCTAAGTGTAAGAAACACTTCTGTCATCATTTGAAGAGTACTACTGGTTTTTGGGTTTTGTTTTTTTGTTTGTTTGTTTGTTTTTTATTTTGAATGCTGTGATACACAAGGGGCTCTTCATAGCAACTACTGCAATAACTTTTGACATTTTGAAAATTGGAGTTAGGGACTACTTGTTTTTTATCTATTCTAAATCCCCAAAGCATAATATTGATGTAAAATTGAAGTAATTGACAGTAGATAAAAGAGCAGTTTCCTAACTTAAGCATTATTCCTTAGAAGCATTTTAAGAACCAATTAAAGATGTACTATAAACGCATATGACACCTTCAATACCATTGTATTTCAAATGAAATAAAATAAGTATCTTTAGTGTTTCAATAGTTAAGTATATTGAGAAGTATGTAAGTCTGATCATTTGTGGGGGGAAAAAAAAATAAAAAAAGAGAGAGAAACTGGTATAAATAGTTCACATATATGTTTGACTACCAATTCTGAAAGCTGTTCATCAGCTGCTTGATGAAATCCAACGGAAATCAGCAGGATTTTAGCAGATCCACTACTTTGTGCCCCTATAACAACCTACATTGCATTACTGATCCTGCAGTCTGCAAAATGGTTCCACTCATGTGAACTATGCCTACTTTTTGCACAAAAGCATTTCTTTAGCTATACTGTGATCAGTTATTTTCATATGCCACTTAGCCTCCATTAGGATCTTCCTGGTAGTTAGTATTTTACTTTTCTTGCAATACTTAATTTTCTTTTCAAAACATAAACTTTAAATATTCAAATGAAGGACTTTTTGGTAGAGCCACACAATTTCAGGAAATATGGCACTGTTAGTGTGAAAAAATGGTGCCTGAATCTGTTACACAGTATGCATGAGTTTTCTACTTAAAGTGACCATCAATAAAAAGTTCTAAGGACTGTTCTGGGCATAAAAATGAACCTGTATAAAAATCAATATATATTTACTGAATTGAAACAAGTCATTTGATTGGTTTACTGTTTGCACCAGTCTTATTTAGAGACTTTATTATGGTCCTTAATGTAAAAGGATTTTTTTGTTAAAAAAAAAAAAACCACAGTACTTAAAGGCTATTGCTATTTATATAATTCCATTAAGAAGGAAATGAGTGAAAATGCTTTCAATTGAAATGCTAATAGGAAGGAAAAAAAATAACTTAATTTTCCATGAAGGAAAAGTAATTTCTGCTTATATTAAGTGTCTGTATGAAACATTATATTTCACTTCAAGAGTTTCTTTTTTTTTTTTTTTAATTTTAAATTTAATAAATCCATATTTGCCTCTCTTAAAAGTCAGTATGGCTTTCAGAGATAGTGTCAACTGTCATGAATCCTTCTTTGAATGTCTTCAGGAAAAGCTTGCATGTATGGTGTATAACAAAGTATTGATTGGAATTAACATTACTAAGAATAGTGAAAAATTACTTTCTTACAGATTGAAATGTTGACAGACAGTAGGAAATAATGACCAAAATATATAGGCAATGCAATTTATGACCTGCTTCAAAGCAAAAGTAATTTTGGACTTTTTCCATTGACTTCAAAGGGTTTCAGAAAAGACTTTATGAAAAGTTGAAGAAATCTTTTTTTAATCCAAACCCAAATCTGTTTTCATATATAAAGCAAGAAATTCAAACTGCACATGTTTTACTGAGATGCACATAGGATCTGTGTTTTAAGGTAACTGAACTCTCAGTATTGTTTTCATTCGTGACAATGTGCCAAACCCCTCTGTCAGATTTAAGTACCTAAATTCAGACACTTTATGCCATTGGAATCCCTTAGGATACCCAGAATATCTTGATGGAGCTGACAGTATGACACAGAAGTGAGAAAGCCCATTGTCTCCCGGAAACAGTTTCTGGAGGCCAGACCGAATAGGAGTATTTGATATCTATGTTTAGGCAATTTAATAAGTCCCTATGTCTCACTTGTTCAAAGTAGTCACTTCAGCAAGAAAAATAAATTTAAAAAAAAAAAAACCTCAAACAACACAAAACCTAACAGAAGATTCACTCTTTACATTTTATGTTCTGATAAGATGATGTATTTACCTAAAAAATAAGGATTCAGCAAAGGGGAAGCTGAAAGATTGTAGGCTCCCATTCATGCAGATAGCTTTCTGGATAGAAGATATATTTTGAAAGATTTCCAGGCACACCTGAAGAAAAAGACATGATTTCTGTGTAGACAGCAAAAGTCTGAAGTTTTAAAAAACTAGACCTGGTCATGGTATGTTGGAAAGAGTCAGGACAGGACGGAAAAAGACGGTGAGATTGGTGATGAGAAGTAAAGAAGTCAAAGTGATAAGTTTTGAGGAGATCACCTGTATCAGAACATAGAGTTGTTCTTTGAGAAGACTGCTGGGAAGAGGAAGAAACTGGTATAAATGTGTGGGAAACTTTGACAGCTCTCATATGGTCAAATGGAATCTCTTAAAAAAAATTGTTTTCTCTTAAGGAAATAAAGGAAAAGGGCAAGAGAATCTGAGGGGATGGGTAAAACCTGAGGTTTCAGTGACGTTTTAGACACAATTCTGATGGAATCAATGAGCTGGGCATCAATCCATGTTGGAAAACTACCAAGGATGTCTCACTCTGAGGAGAAGAGTTCTTCAGTCTTCCTGCACGTCATGATTCAGGATATATTTTGCATAACTGTTGCCTAAAGTGGAGAACAAAAAGGGGATGAGTCATATAGAAGAATCAACACTGTCAGCTGCATTCCCTCCAGTCTGGGTTTATTGTACATGAAAGATGTGAACAGTGTCATTGAAATTCATAATGTTCACCTGTTCAAGCTTTCTGAATATCTTAAAGTAATTACTTTCCTAGAACTTTATGGTTCATTTTATAATGTGGAAAGTTATATAAATGGGTATTTTTTTAAAAAATTGTATTTAAAAAAAAAAAAAAAAATATTCCATCCAAGGTTATGTTTAGGGTAAAACTAGAGATAGAGGTATCAGTAAAAGGATAAAAAAACAGATCTAAAGGAGTGGAAATTAAATTAAATTAAATCAAATTAATTAAATCCATGAAAGGCTGTGCTGTAGGCAGTTTGTTCTGATTCTGCAGAACCAGCCGTTACAGTTTTACCTGATTCCTGAATAGTTTCTAGTTTTGTGTCTATTGCATCTTGCAGTCCACCACTCAGTTCAGTGAGAATGATGTTTTCTTCCTTAACCCGTTCATCATCATTGCGTGCTGAGCTCAGCAAATGGCATAGGGACTTCCAAGAGCTATATGTGGGAAACGTAGTAAGATGGAAGATTATATTTAAGTCTTTGTCTATGCTAGTAAACTGTATAGAATCAGAACATGTAATCGAGCAATAGCCTGTGATTATCCATGCTGGCTACTTGTTAAATGTCCATATCAACAATCTCTGTTTCAAGCAATGATGAAGTGTGGATGGCTGCACAGGTAAGGAACTATTCACAGTAAGCAATATAGATGTGGTATTTTAGCCATATGGATGTGAGCCATAACATGCCAGTATGGCTCAGAGTCAATTTACTTGCCTTTATTCATTTTAATTAATACCCTAGACTAATATTGACGTCACCATTTATGTGCTGATTTCTTCAAACAGCTCCTCCACTTCCATCTTTTCCCTCGGTGCACCTCTCCTCACTTGCTCACACCTACAAACTGATGAAAGAGAGGTATCCATAACTGACCCCCCGTAGCTTGGTGATACCCTCAGCTACTTCTGGTCAACATGCTTTATCAAACTCTTGGATGAGTGATCTTTTAAACCCATCAGTGCAACTTGTCATACTGTACGCAGCATGAACATATACAGAGAAATGGTTAGGAGAGAATTATTTAATTCACCACAATTATGAGGTGCTTTGGCAAGGGCGACAAAAATGGGAGAGGGAAAAATGTAATTTCATGTGTGATTAGAAAACTCTGCTTTTATCTTTATTGATAAAACGTCACTCAGGTGTAGAATGAACTAAAATACCAACTGAAATATTAACATGGAAAAAGTGTACAGGTGTTTTTTAATTACAGTATGATAAGGAATGTATTACTAAAATGTTTATGATGCTATGTAATGTGTTCAATCATAAAAAAACCACTGCAATAACTTATATAGCATGTTCACAAATCGATGTTATGTAGTTCATGGATAATATGCAGAGCATACATTGAACATCTCATTCCTGCAGAGGATTTTAAAGAGTTCTATCAGAGAAAGTACACATTTCTTTATTTCAAATATTTGAAATTCAGTGTTCAGACAGTTGAGGTGATTCAACAAAGTTTAAATATAGAGTCAGGAGCCAATCTCAGTAGTGGAATGAAAATTACAAACAATGTCAGACTTGTCTGGTTTATAGGGTTGCAATTGCAATCATTTCATTTAACTTATAATAACAGACATCACTTGAGAATAACACATTCCCCTCAATTCTGATTTTATAGCCTCTGAGACATTGTTGTCTCTCTAATCTCATAATTAAGTCAAATCACAGTTCTTGCTGCACAAACTTCTGAAGTCTGTTGTTGCATTTATGAATATAACCCATGGATGTTAACAAGAAAACGGGGCTTTATAGACATCCACTTCAGGAATGGTATTTACATTGGTATTCAAATCATAATGATTTTTTCTGCTGATAATAATAAAGGGCTGCCTCCAGTTGGGTTTTAAATAACTCCAAGGGTGGATACTCCACAGCCTCTCTGAGCAACCTATTCCAGTGTTTGACCAGCTGCAAAACAATCAACAAAAATTCTTATGTTTAATGAAATTTCCTGTATTTTGGGTTGTGCCCACTGCCTCTTGTCCCATCACTGGATAACACCAGTGATGGGACAAGAGTCTGGATTGATCTTTAATTACACCTATCACATATTTGCAAACATTGATAGGATCCTCCTGAGCCTTTTCTTCTCCAGGCTGAGCAGCCCCACCTTCCTCAGCCTTTCTTTGTATGAAAAACGCTCCAGTCACTTAAACATCTTAATGTCCCTTTGGTTGACTTTCTCCAGTACGGCTGTTTTTCTCTTGTACTGTAAAGCCCAGAAATGGACACAGAACTCCACATGTGTCTTGCTAGGGCTAAGCAGGAAGGAAGGATTGCCTCCCTTAACCTGCTGACAGTGTTCTTCCTAATACAGCCCAAGAGGCTGCTGGCCTCTTTGTGGTGAGGGCATATTACTACCTTATGTTCAATTTGTCCACCAAGGCCACCATGGCATTTTCTGTAAAGCTGCTTTCCAGCTAGTTGGCCCCCAGCCTATAACGGTGCATGGGGTTATTCCTCCCCAGGTACAGAACTTTGCATTTTCCTTTGATGGACTTCATTAGACTCCTGTCAGCCCATTTCTCCAGCCTGTTGAAGTCCCTCTGATGGCAATACAACCATCTAGTGTATCAATCACTTCTCACAGTTTTGTAGTATCTGTACATTTGCTGAGGGTGCAGCAAGGTGCTAATGAAAATGCTAAAAAGTACTGGCTCCAATATCAACCCCCGAGGGACACCACTAATGACTGAGCTGCAACTGGACTTTGTGCTGCTCATCACAAACCTTTGAGCCCAGCAGTTCAGCCAGTTTTTAATCAATCTCAGTCCCCACTTATTTGTCCCATATTTCATCAGTTTGTCAATGAAGATAGTATGGGAGACAGTGTCAAAAACTTCCCTGAATTCTAAATAAACAACAACTACTGCTCTTCTCTCATCCATAAAGCCATTCATCTCATCATAAAAGGCTATCAAGTTGGTCACACGTTATTTCCTTTCAATGAATTCATGCTGACTACTCCCAATCACTTTGTCCTTTATGTGTCTGGAAATGGTTTCTAGGACTACTTGTGCCATTGCTTTCCCATAGTTGAGGTGAACCTGACTGTCCTGCAGCTCCCTGAATCCTCCTCTTTTTCATTCTTGAAGAGAGATATGTTATTTCCTTTCTTGTAGTTTTCAGGAATCAATCCCAGTCTCCATGATCTTTCAAATATAACCAAGAGTGGCCCCACAAAGACATTGGCCAGCTTCTTCTGCACTTGTTGGTGTGTCTTATGAAGATCCAGGAACTTCCATACATCCAGTTTGGGTAAATATTCCTTAACTTGTTCTTCCTCCACCTTAAAGTAAGTCTTCCTTAATTGACTTCAAGAAGAAGTAAGCCTTCCTTGCTCCAGACTTTCTCATGGGTCCCAGAGACCTGGGATTGCTGAAGGCAGGTCTACCAATAAACGCTGATTTGAAGAAGACATTGATCACTTCAGTCTTTTCTGTGGTCTTTGTCACCAGGTTGTCCAGTTCAGAAGCAGGCCCATGTTTTTATTGGTTTTCCTTTTGCTGTTGTTATACCTATAGAAACTCTTATTGTTCTTCAAATCCTTCAAAACGTGAAAATCCAGATGGGTTTTCCACACCATCCCTGCACGCTTGGCCACTGCCCAAGGGTTAAAATATATGTACATATGTACATATTCATAAACATACACATATTTATATTCTCAAACTTTTCCAAACTTCTACAGAGGTAAATTAAAAACCGCAACAAAACTGTTATAGGAATGAGTTGTCTTCTTCATCGCCTCTCTCTTACTGTGTGCATATTTGCATATAATATACATGTATATTTTTGCCATGCTGTCCCAAACTTATTTTGCATATAATTTTTCTTTATTAAAGACTGATGGTAGCTGAATTTGTTAAGTATATTCAGGAAAGGTATTTACTCATAAATCTAGCTTATGGTTCAATCTGGTGATGCTCATAGATGTTAGAGGGATAACTTTTATTTAAACTTGAATCTCATTGCAGTTACACTTGCTTGGCAAATTAATCATCTTTTTTAGAATTTTATGCACAGTGGAACAACTTAATTTACTTGATGAAATGAGCTAAGGTAAACCTTTACATATGTTCTGTGCTTAAATCCAAACCATAAAACCCAAAGGAGTTTATTGAACTGAAATGGAAAATGCCACCAACATTGCATGAAATTGTGGATGTGATTCTTACATCCTGAGGGAACTGCTTTGTGAGAGAAGCAGGCTTGGTCAGAACTACATCCCTTTGTGCTTTTACAAAACAATCCTACAGGATTTTCTGATGGATTAAAGGGATTTCTAGATGACTGTGAGGTAATCCTGTAAGACTCAATCACATGTAACATTGTCCTCCAGGATTTGTGGAGGACTAAAATATTATATTATAAGACCTGTAACGCTTTTTTCAAAAGCTATACAGAAATGCAAGTAAGTCTGACTCAGTAGATAGTGTGATGAGTACAAGTCACAAGACACGTGGGAGAATATATATGTATAACTTCTCTAATGTTTATAACACCTGTCTTCTTTTACTCACTCAAGCAATTAATTCTTTATTAAAGGTCAGTGTCATGCATTTAACTCCTCAATCAACTTTATTTTTTGGTTATTACAATTAAAATAAGGGAATTTTTGCAGATAAATATAATGAAATATATGGTCAGATTTAGTTAGACATATATAGGCTTAGTTTGATAGAGAGTGATCAAGAAATGTTAAGTTTTAGGCAAGCTTTATGCTATTTGAACATTAACTTAAATTGAGATACCACTTATAGCCCAAACCAATTCATATATGTGTGTGTATATATATATTTTACATATATATATATATAACAACAGCACAGTATACAAAACAGCTTAGTTAGGGCTGTTAATTCTTGAAGGACATAATAATGGTGTTAACTTGAAATAAATACACAACTTGTTTAATTTGTAGATAAATCTCTACAATACCTACATCAAAGGAAATCAATTTAGGATTAAATTCTCTCCCATGTTTAGACAACTAAATTTATGTGACTATGAGATGCCTCTGCCTTTGGGGTAGATGGATAAACTGCCATTACAGTCAATGAAGGTATAGTCAGCACATCCAATGGATTCCAGAGAGTTATTAGTTTTATATTCCATTTAGTGAGACAAGTAGCTCTCTGGACTGCAAAAAAAAAAAAAGAAAAATAGTATTCACTGGGTTTCTTGTTCAGACATAGGTATCTAGAGTCATTTGAAACATCCTAGAGAATCTAAGTCATACTCAGCAGGAAGATATGATAAGGAACTTCTAGGAGACCATTTGCCTTACCAAAGTGAGAACCATAGGCCAGGTAGAATATATTAGTCAAGTGGCATTTCAAGCATTTCTTTAGGCAACTAAATCTAGGCTTAAACCTCCTCTGAGGATTTAGAAACATATCTCATTCATATATTCCTACAGTGAATATCTATACCTGAAATACGTGCAATACCTCATAGATGTCTAGTGACTGAGGAATCCACATGCATCTGAAAATATAATACAAGGGAAACCAATGTCATTCTGGCCTTGAGAAGTGCATTTAAAAAAAAACAAAAAAACAAAAAAAAACAACAAAAAAAACACACAAGCAAGGCTGGAGTTTAATTCTGGCCTTGAGTGACACTATTGCTAGATTGTGAGAATAAGGGTGACTATTTTCTTTTCCTGAATATGGGGGACATTG